>JAVXUP010002513.1:0-125568 GCA_033070095.1 Escallonia herrerae | reverse complement strand
CATGGGCGGTATCAGGTGGCTACGTACGTGGACTGGATGTTCTTGCAGCGGTACCTGTACGAGTGTTTTCCAGATTATCGTCCGGTAGGTTCCCACGCCAGCATTCGGTACCAACGATGAGGATGGTAACGCATGGTGGCAGATCACAAGAGGTGGCGGATCACGGGCGTTCGCATGGTCGGGCATCAAGAGGCCTGATTGTCCGTTATCGCGGTTGGTAGACTCTCGCGAGGCGTGCCTGGCACGGCCATACAGAGATATGCATTCGTCGTACGGGGTGCCCCCTTGGTTGCATGGACAGGAGATGACGAGGGACTTGGCCAGTAGGGGTCCTCTGCACCGGCCGACGTTGTGCTCCTGGTGGCCTATTTTCTGGGTTGGCTCTTGGTGCTGACCGACGATGGTGGGAAGCCCGCGGAGAACGTGTATTTCGTGGCCCGGTATAGCCTAGATCGGTTGTCGCTGGCATTCGGCTACGATTTGGAGCCGCTGTGTGGGTACCGCGGCCCGTGGAGTGTGACGACCGCGTTTGGGTATACACGATATGATAGAGTCCGCGAGTGGCCGGTACCGGTGAGAAGTGGAGGCGGCTCGGGACAGCTGTAGTGGGGGCAGTGACCGTGGGGTATGCGCAGTGGTGGGAGCGACTACGAGCGAGTTGGGCGGAGTGGCTGGCGCAGCCATCGGGCACACGTCGGCTGGTAGACGTGTTTGCATGTGACCGGGCATTGAGTTTGGTATCAGCGACAGCTGCGCGGCAGGCTGGCATGCTGGCGCTAGTGTCGGGGAGTGCCGCCGGGGGCTCTGAGAGAGATCCAGGTGAGGAGCCGGACGAGGAGGGCGACGGTTCTGAGGATGAGGCTCCGGAGGAGGATCGCGGAGGAGAGCCATCGATGCCGCCACCGCAAGTGCCAGGGGCCGATGTCGGCGCTGAGGGTGAGTATGATGGAGAGTGCTCGTCAGGCGAGTGCAGGCGCCTCGGGTTCATGCCTGGCGAGGTCGAAGAGGCCGAGGGAGGAGTTAGAGGAGCCAGTGTTGGAGGTAAGACGAGCTGTTACCATTACAATTACATCATCTTTCTGATTTTATCTTGTTTATATACAAAAAAAATAATAAAAGAGTTAACGTATTGCAGGTTCCTTTGACAGGAGTACGATGAGCAGACGGTGGAGGGAGTTGGTGACGCTGGCGCGGCTGCCGAGGTAGAGGAGGGGGTGGCGGTTGAAGTAGACGAGCTGGCGCGCGGGGGTGTGTCGGAGGCGGTTGACATATCAAGGGCTGGCGTGAGCGGCAGGGTGAGCCCGCTGTCGGGAGCCGAGGAGAGAGTGGAGGATGTGTATGGAGGAGCAGTCGACGAGTCGTTGATGTTTGATGCTAGTGGCTACTGGTGGACAGGCACAGAGGCGGAGGCTGCGGGGGTTGAGTAGGAGGATCCGGTGGAGCTGGAACCCGCGGTGGCACCCGGTGCTCACGAGCCGGAGATTCTGGCACAGCCTGTTGCGGAGCATCAGCAGGACGCATCGTCAGGGTCAGCTGTCGAGGCGGGGGCTATATTGATGGCGATGCACTCGATGACTGTCGGTGTACAGCCGGCGGGTGGAGTGAGTGAGAGGCCTGCGGCAGTGGTGGGTGATGCAGTAAGTGGTGCAGTGGTTGGCGAGGTGAGCAGGGGATCGTCGAGCGGGCAGGCCGACGTCGTATCATGGGAGAGCCTCCAATTGCCCGCTGAGACAGTTTGCCAGTTGGAGTCGGTGAAGGCGGCCTTCCCGCAGACATTTGAGGGAGTGACTGTAGAGAACCCCGTACTGCAGAGGTGGGTGTATGCAGGGTTCGTAGAGTGGTTACTACCCTTCGCCAGTGTTCCTACGACAGGCTGGTCGACGGCGTTTATTGAACGGTTACTGACGGAGTTTGCGCCATTCACCTCTCTAGGCTTGCAGCTGGACTGGATGGCTGATTTCTTGAAGTCGAGGAGCGAGGGCAGTGTCATGGTGGAGAGGATGGCCTTGGTGCGGATGGAGGAGGTGCTACTCGAGAGACGGCGCGCAGGGCTAAAGGTGGAGTGGTCAGAGATTAGCGGAGAGTTGGTCGTCATTGACAGGGAGGTGGCGGATATAGAGAGGCAGTTGACCGAGCTGCAGAGACGGCTGAGTGACCTACAGAGGCGGCGCTGATGTGGAGGTTCGAGAGGCTGAGCGTCTGAGGCGGCAGGCTGAGCTCGAGGCTGGATGGTCGGCGTTGCAGGATCAGCGTCACACGCTGGAGGCGTTTAGCTCTCATCCGGTAGCAGTGCTGTTATCTAGTTTTCTGTAGGACTTATGACGAATTTGATGTATGAACCGCGCCCGATAGTGGCCAAAAAAAGAAGGATGTACATATATTTTTCTTATTGGCGTCATGAAGCATGGCTGCGTGTTGTCTTATTGTCATTTATTGTGGTTGTATTGTGCTCTTGTTATTTTGTTGTTACGATTATCGAATGTCTTATGTTTGATGGTTGTCCAATGATGTTCCCTCTTTCCGTCGAGGGCACATAGCACAGTGACTAGGAGTAAAAGAGGCAGGCTAAGCAGAAATATATGTGCAGCGAACAGACTGCGTATGGATAATGCTTGGCTAAAGATGTTGTTTCATAAAAAAAAGAACTTGTAATGAGCGACGAGGATTACAAGTCAGGACATGCACTTATATACAACAAAATATGGTGCGAGTGTTCCAAACTGCGTGTGGGAGGTTGCGACGAACAAGCTGCAGCTGGCTATGCGTAGTATTTCTTCAGGTAATGACCATTGACAGGGGCTGTGAGTCACCCATCGTCTGGGTCGAGCAGGAGATAGGAGCCGTTGCTTCTGGCCGTGTGTACTTCAAGTGGCCCTTCCCAGTTGGGTGCGAACTTAGGGGCTGACAGGTTGGCCCGCACATGCTTGGTGGCCCGGAGGACAAGGTCGCCTTCCACTAAGGAGCGGGGTTTGACGGTCTTCCCGTAGGCTTTGACAAGTTGTTCGTGGTGTTTCTTCATTCGGTGCATAGCGTTGGCTCGTTTCTCATCCAGGCCTTCAAGGGCCATTATTCTTGTTTCCTCCTCCCCTAGGCCACTACTGAGGGCTAGTCGTGCTGAGGTGACCGCGACCTCGGCGGGTACCACGCACTCGTCCCCGTAAACAAGGGAGAAGGGTGTGGCCTTCGTGGCTGTGTGTCTGGAGGTTCTGTAAGCCCAAAGGGCATGGCTCAGCTTTTCAGACCAAGAGCCGCTCGCTTCGTGAACCATGCATGACAAAACGAGCAATAGGGTTTTGTTGGAGGCTTCAGCTTGACCATTGGCCTGCGGATAGTAAGGGGTTGATGTAGCATGACTGATGTCGTGCGCTTTCATGAGAGTCCGAACATCCCGGTTGATGAATGGGGTGCCATTGTCAGAGATGATGCATCGGGGGATGTCGAAATGACAGATGATGTGGTCACGCAAGAAGTTGGCAATGGCGCCTCTTGCGGCTTTTCCCAGAGGTATGGCCTCGACCCACTTCGTGAAATGCTCGGTTGCAACCATGATCCATATAAGGCCTTTTGACGGCAGATGTATGGGGCAAAGAAGGTCAAGAGCCCAATAGTGAAATGGCCAAGGGGCCACAATCATACGGAGATTGGACGTTGGTGTATGCATCCTGTCGGCATGTCTCTGGTAGGGCTGGCAATGTCGGACATGAGTGATGGAGTCGGATTCCATGGTCGGCCAATAGTACCCTAATCGTAGCAATTCTGCGTACAGCTTACGCGATCCCTGAAGCTCTCCACAAGCACCATTATGTACTTCATTAATCACTTCCACGGCCAAAGCACCTTGTAAGCAGCGTAGGGTGCGCCCCAAAAATCCTTTGCAAAATAATTCGCCTTCAGCCATGAAATATCTAACCGATTGGCACTTAACAGATCGTGCCGAGCCGCGATCCGACGGTAGGAGCCCATGAGTTAGGTATTGCAGGAAAGGCTGACGCCAGTCGCCCTTGACGCTAACGACAAGTGCTTCAGCACTATCGAGTGCATACAGGGATCTGAACAATCCCGTTGTACATCCGAAGCGTCCTTGGCCATGGACAGCCAAAAGAGGCCCATGCGCTGGAGACGACAGTACAGAGGGGGGCCGTCGAGGCCACAACATTTCTTGTGGCTGAGCTGCAGTTTATGCTTTGCTTCTGCAGGGGCCAAGCACCTAGTTAGAGTGCCTCCGGGGCATAATTTGTATAGGACGTCTCCCAATATTAAGAAACCCATGAGGGTGGAGATGGACGCAAGAGATGGTGCCCTAAGTTGGTTGACGATCGGCTGCCTCCACTCACTGGCAGTAGTTTCTTTTGGGACTAGGTTCAACGTCATGCATGGTGCGTCTCTTCTAATGATGGTTAACACTTGCCGTTCACCGTCAAACTCAATCTTCGATGCGATCGTGGCCAAGCTGTCCGCATGTCGGTTGCGGCACCTGTTGTGATGTTCATATTAGACATGGCCAAGTCTTCCTTCCAAGTGTTGTACCAGGGCACGATAAGGCTCCAGAGCTGGCTCTTTGACCGCGAACTCTCCGTTAGCTTGTTACATTATCAAGTTTGAGTCCCCTTTATGCATAATGACTTAGCCCCCATGCTGGTAGCTAGCATGAGGCCGATGACAAGGGCCTCATATTCGGCTTCATTATTGGATACTGGGAAGGCGAGCTTGAAGGATAGGGACGTGGTAACACCCTGTGGATTGTGAAGGACTATACCGGCACCCCCTTGCCGGAGGGGAGCTCTATCAGGACCTTTGCTAGTGGCTGAGCCGTCGAACTCGAGTATCCATAAGTCGTCTATGTCGGAGATCAGGGTCGTCTCCTCCCCTAGTAATTGATCTGAAGTTGGTTCACACTGTTGTCAATGAAAGAAGGCCAGGAGATCGGCGAGTGCTTGGCTCCGCAGAGCTGTAGGCTTTCTAATGGACAGGCCAAACTCGACTAGCAATAAAAACCAACGGGTAAGTCGTACAGACAAGGCAGGGCGTGTGAGCATGTATCGTAGTGGATCAGCCTTGGTGACAAGCATGATTTGGTGTGACAAGAAGTAGTGCCTAAATTTTTGCGAGGCGTAGACCAAGGCGAAGCAATGCTTCTCGAGCTCAGAATAGTTAGTTTTGGGTCCCCTGATCAATCGGCTGAGGTAATAAACTGGACGCTCTACCCCGCCTACTTCTTAGGCCAACAAGGCCCCCACGGACCTGGGTGTGGAGGTTAAGTAAAGCAAGAGTGGAACACCCCGCCGGGGCACGGCCATGGTCTGTGGCGACATAAGGATTGCCTTGATCTGTTCGAATGCTCGTTGTTGGGGCGCCTTCCAACTCCATGGTGCGCTTTTGTGTGTTCAGCGCCGAAAGGGCGTGATAAGTTCGGCTAAGGCAGGGATAAATGGTCGAAGGTAGGAAACCTTGCTGAGGAAGCTCTTCAACTGTCTGGTGCTCTTAGGCGGCGGCATTTCTTGGATAGAAGCAGCTTTAGAAGGGTCAACGTCAATCCCTTGTCGACTAACCAAAAAGCCGAGGAATTTGCCAGAGGAGACTCCAAAGGCACATTTCAACGGATTCATCCGCATGTTGTACTATCGACAATGATCGAAGACCGCTCGCAGGTCTGTAAGATGATCGCCTTCCCTTTTAGACTTGATGATGAGGTCGTCGACGTAGTCCTCCACGGTACGGTGTATCATGCCATGAAAGATGGCGGTCATGGCTCGCTGATAGTTAGCACCCGCATTCTTGAGACCGAAAGGCATGACTTTCCAACAAAAGTTACCCATTGGAGTTCGAAAGGCTGTCTTGGCGCAGTCGTCCAGGTTCATTCGAATTTGGTTGTAGACGGTGAAACCATCCATGAAGGACAAGGTCTCCTATCCGGCGGCAGCTTCCGTAAGCATGTCGATATTAGGTAGTGGAAACTCATCTTTGGGACAAGCTCTATTCAATACAAACGCGTACTTGGCCACTCTTCTTCTGGACAGGGATGATATTGGCCAACCATATGGGATGAGTAATTGGTTCAATGAAGCTGGCCTGTAGAAGCCACTCGATCTGTCGCTTGATCTTCAATTCGAGTTCTGGACGGAAGGATCTCGGATGCTGTCGGACAGGGCTGAACCTGGTAGCGATGTTAAGATGGTGCGTCACCAAGGCAGGATCCAGCCCCGGTATCTCGTTGTAACTCCACACCAATACATCGCGATATTCACGGAGGAGGGTAACCAATTCCTCTCTTCAGCCTGGGGCGAGTTTTGTGCCAATCTATGTCAAATGGGGTTCCTCGCCCGGGTTGGCCAGGTTAATTTCTTCAAGATCTTCGGCCTGCGGTCGAGGGCCGTCTTCATAGCAGGGTGGTGTAGCGCCCGGAGTAAGTTTAGGGTCTGGCGGGCGATGCTCGGCCGTACAACACCATTCTATTTTTACGGTCGGGTCAAAATCAAGGGGGTCAGATGATGAACCACCAGGGACCCCCGCACACCGTCATAACTGGTAAATCACTTTCTTGTCTTTGACGATGCGTCGAAAGGTAGGTTTAGACTTGTGCTTTTTTTACTTAGGGGATGAGGGCGGGAATCGATCAAGACCGCGTATGGCGGCGAAGAAGCTGATGTTTTGTTCTTGTTGTTCTTCTTGGATTCGGACTTGGACTTAGAAGGTTTGTTTCCGCACAACTCATCCCATTCTGGCAATTTGGTGGAATGGATGTGAGTGGCGTTCTCACCATCTGGGGCGAGCTCAGTTAAGAAAGAGGCCTCAGCAAAGCAAGACTCGGCATATTCGAAGGGTGCCCTGGTTGCGGGGATCGTTAGTGCTACCTCATGTCCCACAGGACCGGCCACCAGTTTTACAGATTGATGGTACCTTGAGGGAACATCCTTGTTAACATGAATCCAAGGTCGTCCAAGCAGAAGGTGGAAGGAGGACTCGCTGTCTATCACATGAAAAATGGTGTCTCGAAGGACAGTGCCGACCATAAGGTCAACGGTGATGTGGCCGAGGGTAGACTGGGGGCCTTGCCCGAAGCCAGTAATCTTGACAGGGTCACGGATGATCTTCCTTGGTGGTATGCCGGCTTGCTACAGGGTGATGAAGGGAATGATGTTGATTGAGGTGCCGCAATCCACTAAGGCACGACGAAGCCTGTGCCATTAATAGTGCATTCGAGGTATAACGGTCGGTTGTGGTGTTTAATTGGCGGTGAGTCCTCGTTTGAGAAAATGAATGAGGTAGAAGGGACATGTCTGAGCTCGGCTTGGGCAGTGAAACATTCAGGATCGAGGCCTGTGGTGACCCGATCAGACAGTTTGAAAGGTAAGCCTGTGCCGTGGGTGAGAACCCCATTTTATAAAAAAAAACTTTTAATCTTCGTCATCTGTCCGACTAAGGATGCTGGTTGAAGAGTGGGAGGAATACAAAGTATGACCATGGAGGAGACCTCTGCAAGAATTTTGGGGACTAGAGGCTCGGCGTGGTCTGTAACGACCATAAGCACCTGATGCCCTCGGTTGTTGTTACCATGGTTCGGGTAAGGGTCCCTACGCACGTCATTGTTCTTCTGTAACTGTAGTTCGCCTGACACAACCTTTCTTGCAAAGATGGTTCGTAGTGCGTTGCAGTTTTGGAGAGGATGACCAAGGGCTTGATGGAAGGGACAGTAGTTGGGCCTGGTTCTTTTTCGTCCGTGATGGGGATCCGCACAGGTGGTAGACTGAAATTGCGGTCGTTAGCAACCCATTCTATGAAGAGTTCTTTCACCGTATTCAGGTCACATGGAAAGGCAGGAGGGGTCTCCTGCTGTCTTCGTTTGTCGGGGCGTTGGTCCCTATCCGGGAGTGGACGCTTGGAGCCAACGTAATTGCTGACACTGTTATGGTTAGTGCTGTTGCTGTCGCGCTGAGCGCTAGGTTTGGTTGTTGAGGCCAGCAATGCATTCTGCGTGCGAGTCCTCTATGGTTTGACAGGGCAGACCATCTCGTAAGTACGTCACGCTGCTTCCTTGAGATGCCCCCAAGACCTTAACTGCAAGTTCTCAATGTGCACCCGGTAGATGTCGTTCGTGTTTTTATGCATATGGGGACCAATGTCTCGTCCTTGCTAAAATCTGTACACTCGAGACACTTAAGGTGAAAGCGTTGCACATATTTGGTTAAGTCTTCGCCAGAATTCTAGCGTATACTGGCGATGTCCACTATGGTGACGCGCTCGGCTTCGTAGTGGAATTTGTCCAAGAATAGTTGGGCCATCTCATCCCAAGAACGGACTGTCCCCGCGGGGATTTGATGATACCAAGTGTATGCCAAGCCCGTAAGGGATTTGTGAAACTCCCTCAACTTCAAACTATCGCCCGGGCCATACTGTTCCAATGAGCTGACGAATCTCATCAAGTGCTCACGGGCGTTGCCTTCGCGCCCATTTTAGAGCACGAAGGTGGGTTGCTTGTATCTGAGAGGGAAGGGTACAGTGGCCATTTTGTTGGCATATGGCCTGCGGTCTGTCCGCTAAGTCAGCGAGCCGGGTGCAGACTATTGTGACAGCCAGTGGAGGAGTGCATCGAAGTCAGCTTTGGAGACATAATGAAGGAGTGGCTCCTCCTGGCCAACTAGCGGCTGATGGCTGGCTGGGGCTCCTCGAGCCCCCTGACGATGCAACTGGGTAGATTGGTGGAGCAGGAGGACAATACGGGGCAGGCATTGTCGCAGGCATTGCCACAGGTACGTGTGCGGCAGCATGGGTGGCTGGGTAAGACATGTCCACCACTTGGCCGGTCGTTTGATGTTGCTCCGTCAGGTAGGGGTTGGGCTCTATCTCGATGGACTCATGAGTTTCAGAAGAACTTCTGGCCGGTAAATGCTGTGGCGTAGTAACAGGGATGATTTGCTGCAGCACCGGTCGCGGATCCAGCTGCGGCCTGTGTGATGGCACCGCGGGATGTAGTGTGCCAGCTATAGGCAAGGAGGATGTCGTGAGCCCCAACGTCAGAGGTCTGGAAGGCCGAGGCAGTAGTGGTCGTGAGACTGGGGCCTGGGCGGCGTTAGGGGATGGTCCAGGTCCTGTGGGTTGGGCCAGTGGAATGACTTGCAGTGAGGCCATAATCTGCATGGATCTCTGTATTTCCTTCATAGCGGTCATGAGAGTGGCTTGCGAGTCTTGTATTCTGGCTATAGTAGGAGTGAGCTGCTGAATGGCCGCATTGACTGCAACTTGCACGTCAAACGTGGGGTGGCCCTGGGGACGCAGGGCGCTAGTTCCCTCGTGCTCGACGGGGTGGTCTTCTTCTTGCAAGGGATGGATAAGGCTCTGGCTGGTAGCCCTCGTAACTCATCATTGCATAGGCATGATGCCTAAGTGCAGCAAACTGTAACACGATGTTCACCTCCCCAGCGGAGTAGCCAAAATGTTGATACTGAAAAAGGGTTCGATGCTACGTGGAGGTGCCACAAAGGATGCAGTCTGAGTCAACTTCCAGGTAGGCAACGCGGGAGACAGCAAAGATGGCGTAAGGGCTGAGGGCAAGGCTCCCCAGACAGGTTGCGAGGGCTGGCAGCGCCGCGCAGGTAGGGCGACGACGAACAGGGGTGACAGTCGACGGTCCGTGAGAAAGATGCAGCGTCGAGGGTTCGGGGACGTGAGTCCAAGTGTGTTTCTCTCACTAGAATTTCAGAGAGAATGTCTTTCTAAAGAGAGAAAGTAAAAAGTTCAAATGAGAGAAAGATCCTTGGAAAAGCTCCAAAGTCCACTATTTATAGGCAAAAATGTGCATGTGTCATAAGTTGACATATGTCACCCCCTGGGAACGACACGTCGCCAGGGGGCCAAAGAACTAATTCTCTGTTGGGACTACCGGTCCCTAAGTTCGTGCTGCCCTGCCCTTGCAACATCTCTCTGTCTATCTGAGGAGACTGATCATGCCGCAGTAGCACGGTCAGAGTAGCCCGTTGCCCCAACCTCCAGTCCAAGCCCTTACTAAATCCCACAAGGTGCGTCAAAAGACGCGCAGAGAACCTGACAGTGGTGAGGGTTGGCCCTGTAGCCAACTGCCAGGCGGGCTAGGCGCGATGCCCTCCAAGGACCTGCTCCCGTCCCGGAGTGACCTGTGGGTCATTGCCCTGGTGGTGTCGATGATCCCAAGAAACATGAGTGACCATGGTCACCGCTTGGTGCTTAGGGTCCGTTGTAGTGAAGTCTTTGCATAGGAGCTCCCTGCACGTGTGATGTCGGTGGCTTCAAGGTTGTGCCGACGATGGTTCCAGGGTTGCGAGCCCACCTTGCTGTGAGGACCATAGTCCTAGTGATTGAGCCAGCAATGGCGCTAAGCCTGTGATGGCGCTAAGCCCATGCTGCAGTTTGATTGAGCCGGTGACGGCATACAGCCCGTCCCGCAGTTGATTAAGCTGGCGATGATTCTAAGCCCGTGATGGCGCTAAGCCCATGCCGCAGTGTGATTGAGCCGACGATGGCATATAGCCCGTCCCGCAGTTGATTGAGCCGGCGATGGCGCTAAGCCCGTGATGGCGCTCAGCCCATGCCGTAGTTTGATTGAGTCGGCGACAGCGTACAGCCCGTCCTGCAGTTGATTAAGCCGGCGATGGCGCTAAGCCCGTGATGGCGCTCAACCCATGCCGCAGTTTGATTGAGCCAGCGACGGCATACAGCCCGTCCCGCAGTTGATTGAACCGACGATGGTGCTAAGCCCGTGATGGCGTTCAGCCCATGCCGCAGTTTGATTGAGCCTGCGATGGTGTACAGCCTGTCCCACAGTTGATTGAGCCAGCGATGACGCTAAGCCCGTGATGGCGCTCAGCCCATGCCGCAGGGAGAGGTCCTCGTGCCGAAGCACTATCCCGGAGCAGTACTTAGTGCCGGGGTACGTATCATCAGCGGGGCGCAAGGGCGCGGCGACGACTGTCGTGGAGCAATGCTTAGTGCCGGGGCATGTATCATCAGCGGGGCGCAAGGGCGCTGCGACGACTGTCGTGGAGTAATACTTAGTGCTGGGGCACGTTTCACAGCGGGGCGCAAGGGCGCGGTGACAACTGTCGCGGAGCAATACTTAGTGCCGGCGCACGTATCATCAGCGGAGCGCAAAGGCGTGGCGACGACTGTAGCGAAGCAATGCATAGCACTGGGACACGTATCATCAGCAGGGTGCAAGGGCGCGGCGATGACTGTCGTGGAGCAATGCTTAGTGCCGGGGCAGGTATCATCAGCGGGGCGCAAGGGCGCGGCGACGACAGTCGTGGAGCAATGCTTAGTGCTGGGGCACGTATCACAGCAGGGCGCAAGGGCGAGCGACGACTGTCGCGGAGGAATACTTAGTGCCGGAGTACGTATCATCAGCGGAGCGAAAGGGCGCGGTGACGACTGTTGCGGAGCAATACTTAGTGCCGGTGCACGTATCATCAGCATGGCGCAAGTGACCATCGTTGTTGAGCGCAGATGGTAGAGAGTGCGATGAGTGATGTCGGGGGTTTAGGAATGACTCCTGCAAGGCAAAAGGGTGGCCGACCCCTTGGGTTGGAAGGGGGTGGCCGACCCCCCTGAAGAAATGGGAGTGGCCGACCCCCTTAGGAAAGGGGTGGCCGACCCTCTTAGGAAATGGGTGGCCGACCCCTTCTTTTTTCCAACAGTTTGACTGTTGATGTCGCTGCACTGGTGATGCCTGCGGATGCTCGAAAGGAGATGCGTTTTGACTTGCTTATGGCGTTGAATTTTTGACCGTTGACTAAATGATGTGTTGCGCGACGTGGGCCCCTTAGTGGGCCCTAGGGTCTGGCCAGAATAGGGTATGAACACACTGTCTTACCATTTACATTTAAACAATACCACATTTCCTACTCCAAAGTAATCCAGTTGAATTATGTCTTCTAAAACACCAAAATACTCCACGACGTCTTCAGCTAGATTTGCATCTCTAGATGAAGAATAGCCGTGTGTCGCTGCTAAGACGTAGACTCTACTATTCTTTGTTTTTTGCTTTAGTTCAAGACTCTCTATATGAAAAAAGTACTCATTTATGAAGTAGCCACTACCTCTCATGCCTATACCATTTGGACCACGTGCAAGGGCTTGTATTTCCTCTGAAACAGCGTCCCACAAATTATTAACCTACGCAGTTGTAAACCAAGTATTAAGCATTGACTTATGAGCAGACACACACACACACACACACACACACACACACATATATATATATATAATTTATCTTTATCTTAAGAAATATACATTTAAACTTACATGGGATGTAAACCACTTTGGGAACTCCTTTTTCGTAGCGTTATCAACTTCCCATGATGTTGGTTTCTTTTTACGTCTTCCCAGCTTCATTTCACAACTCTTCTTGATTGTGCTAGATTTACATCGTACACACAATATATTATACCCTAACTAATACAAAACTGAATCCAATAGAATTGTAGAGTCCACTTACTTACGATAGACTTCTAATTCATCGCAGTTGAACAATACATATCGATGTGCCATCTCCTTATCTTTGGCATCAAGAGTAATAGCCAAAGGGGCACCTAGAAATTGACCTTTTTGTTGAAACATTGGTATGCCTCCAACCACTTCCTCAATATACCCATCTTCATTTCTCCGATTTTGGTTCCAAACAGGGTGATTACCTTCCAAGTACATTGAGCAAAATGTTAAGCACTCTTCCGCAAGTAACCCTTTAGCAATCGATCCTTCTGGACGACTTTTATATTGTATATACCCTTTAATCTTGAACATGTACCTAAGGAAACCATAACTTATGCTACATGAATCTTTTTACAATAAGTTGTAATTAATACAAACGTAAAATTTTTAACCTTTCAAAAGGATACATCTGGCGATATTGTACTGGTCTAGCGATCATAGCCTCTCGGGCCAAATGTATCGGCAAATGCACCATTATATCGAAGAAGGATAGAGGGAAGATCATCTCGAGATGACAAAGTATCAATGCTATTTTCTTATTTAGTCGTTCAAAGTCTTGTACAGTGTAATTTTTATACCATAATCCTTAAAGAAACGGCACAAGTCAATTACAGCGGAGCATACCTGCGGAGGTAGTGCCACTGTTAAAGCTATACGAAGTAGCTGATGCATTAGGATATGGCAGTCATGACTCTTAACTCCTAACATCTTGACCTCTTTTTCATGGACGCATTGGGAAAATATTTGAAGAATACCCATCCGGAACTTTTACATACTTTAAAACATTGAGAAAATCTTTTTTCTCATTTTTAGACATTGTAAAAGATGCAGCTGGCAATTTATACTTGCCATCACCAACTTCTAGCGGATGCAATTCTCGTCTTATATTCATATCATTCATGTCAAGACGAGCTTTGAGAGTATATTTAATTTCTTTTTTGCTTTAACACCCAACAATGTTCCATTCAAATTGTCACAAACGTTTTTCTCAATGAGCACTACATATTGATTATGACGATGAAGATGGGTCCTCCAAATAAGATAGTTCGAAAAAGATACTCTTCTTCCTCCAATTGGTTTCCCGAGGCACTGTACTTTTACTTGTTTTCCCAAATGTAACAGTGATATTATCTACCTCTTCAAGCACATCAAACCCAGAGCGCAAAGCATAAGGTGGTCTATATTCACATTTGCCATTAAATTTTTGTTTTTCGAACCTGTATTTATGATTTGGATCTAGGAAAGACCATTGTGCCATATATCATTCCTTGCCACGTAACCTACAAGAACGAGTGTCGCCTTGGAAAACAGGACATGCCAATTTACCTTTGGTGCTATATCCAGCTAAAACCGCATAAGCATGGAAGTCACTGATTGTCCATAAGAGTGCCACACACATTGCAAAATTAGTCTTGCTTGAAGCATCATAAGTTTCAACCCTGTCAAACAAAATCCTTAACTCTTCAACTAATGGTCTTAGGTACACGTCAATGTTGTTACCTGACAAAGTTGGTCCAGGTATCAATAAAGGCATCATGAAATAACGTCGTTGCAGGCACATCCATGGACGTATATTGTAAACAACCAGGGTAACTGGCCATATACTATGACTTGATCCATGGTTGTACGGATCCATACCGTTAGTAGACAACCCAAGTCTAACATTGCGAGGATCCAAAGCAAATGCGGGGTGTAAATTATCAAAATTCTCCCAAGCATTCGAATCAGCTAGAGGATGCAACACCTTGTCTTTGCGGCGCTTACCATGAAACCATGTCATCGACTTAGCCATCATGGTGACATGAATAACCTTTGCAACCTCGGATTTATGGGAAAATAACGCAACTGCTTCACAGTAATTTTGTTAACCCCAGTAGACGATTGCAGATCTTCAGTCCGTGCCTTACCTCGGACTGTCTTCCACCTGGACTTGTTACATACTTTACACAAATCTAATCCATTATCCTCTTTCCAGTACAACATGCAATCATTTGGACATGCATCGATCTTCTCATAACTAAACCCCAAATCTCCATTCATTTTTTTAACTTCATAAAAATTAGCCGGCAGTGTCTCACCGTCATGAAGGATCTGCTTTAACTTCCCGAGCAGCAAATTGAAAGACTTGTCAATCCACTTGCTCATACACTTCAAGTTGAAAAGCCAAATAATAAATGATAGTTTAATCTCGGTCTTGCACTCCGGATACAATGGTCGTTCTGCATCATTCATGTAATATCCTGAACTTAGGATTAGCCGGTTATTATTACTTTAGCGACAATTTCTATTAGTGACGTTCCTTTGAATCTTTAGCGACATTTTTATAGTTAGCAACGATACTTTTTACTTAACACTAGTATTGTAATTAGCGACAATTCTAGAATCATAAGAAAAACGTGACGATAACATTTATTATTGATATTAATTAATGTCCTTGACGAGGATTAGCGTTAACTGGTTTCCTTTTTCTTGAAATTCTTTAGCGACATTTTTATTTTAGATAATTAACGTTGATACTTTATTAACACGCTTTCGCAACAAATTAGTGTAGCTGGTTAAGTAATAAACTGTTAAGTTCTCTTAATATGAAATCTTTCATAAATAATTCTGATGGACATTTTTGCAACCATAAAGTGCCGAATAAATTTAAAGGGCTCGGATATAGTTAGGGGGAATTTGTTGTAACCTAGGGTTGTTATATATATATATATATATACACATACTTTACCCTAAGTGGCCACACATTTGGAAATGGCAAAGCTGAGAGAGGGAGAGTAAAGGAAGAATTTTGGGCAGAAGAAAGAGCAAAGGAAGGTATTTACTTTTTTGGCAGAACCATCGGCGGTAAGATCCTCACCTTCTCTATGAATCAATCTATGTTAGAGTGGTTATGGGGTTCACACAGAGGGTTGAGCGTGAGTATATATTCTGTGTGTATATATAATATTAGGCTAGGTGTTTTCAGATTGAGTTAGTTGGTTACAACGGGAGTGAGATTCTTGCGGCAGAAGAGCACACTGCCATGAGGCAGCGGACTCAAGAGCAAGGCTGCCGTGGGCAGCATATACATGTGGAGTGAGTGTGCCATGAATGAAAGGAGCAAGAGAAGGTGCGGTGGAGTGAGGCTGCCAAGGACAGCTTGCAACTGCTGTATGTGTGCGTGTGTAATGGGTGTGTTTATGGGACAAAGTGGTGAAGTATAAACCCACTGCCGCAAGGCAGCGGGTGGGAGTTGTGTTAAGAACAAGGTGGTGTGTAGTTGTTCATGGGAGTTTTGTGTCTCGGCAGCAAGGAGGAGAGGCTGGTACATGTATAAGGGTAGATGAAAATTTGCTTTGTTATGTTATGACTTGGGTTTGGAAGATTATGGCTTGGGCAAAAAGGGAAAAATGAAGCCAAGTCAGTAGCTTTGGAGGGTGATGGAAAATGTAGGTTAATGGACGAGAGGTGAAAACCAAGGAGTCAACAAGTGCATGGGTGTTGGCGTGAATGATGGGTGTATTCATATATATAAGTGTGGTTTGGGGTACTTGAATAGTGTGTGTTTAGGGTAAGTTTTGGGGTGTGTATATAACATGAATATTGGTGAATAGAGTGTGTGTATTCTGTGAGATGATGTGAGTAGTTGTTGAAAAAGAATGAATTTTGGCAAAGAAGAACAAGCTGGACAGTAGCTTTCATGGAGATTAAGAAGTTGCGGTGATGAGGTTTTTTAGTTTTGGAATAGTAGTGTATGTGAGATGTAAACTAATGGGTATGGAGCATTCAAGTGACTTACATACATGTATATATGTGGGTTTGGGGCTGTTAGGTGGAGAGGAAGATGGTTCTGCGCGTAGAGAGAGGGAAAGTTCATAATTTGAAGTTGGGTTCAAAAGTGTCGCTAAAAAGGCACCCTATTCCAGCAGTCTCTTTTCAAAATTTTAAAATATATCTAGAAAATGTTTTGGACAAAACTCAAAGAAGTAAGTTAGGTTTATTTCTCAAGACCTACACGCAGTAAAAATCTTAGATTTTTCGGAGCTGGGGAAGCATGCTAAATAATTTTATTTGTGATAGAGACTTCAGTGTATTTTAGAATAATAAATTAAGTTATTAAATTCTGAAACTCCTACAATAATCTTATATAGCTAATATAAGGTAATTTCTAAAGTTTTGAAAATTTTTAAAGTCATTCGCTATGTTAGCATCGTTAGCGGCGTAGCGCCCGAACGATTATCACGTAACGCTTCACTATTACAACAGTTTACAAAATTATTTTAAGAACCTCTTCTGGACAAAATTAAAAAAAGTACAAAATAGAAACTTTCCTTATTTTTGTGAACCTACAACGTGGAATTTTCTCAGTTTTTTTGAGGCATGGAAAGTGTCTCAAACAAATTATTCTTAAAACAAGTTTTTAGAATTATTTAGCATAGTAAACAAAATTATTTTTAGCCTAGAATTTTATAGTAATCTAAAATGATGGTGAGGCTTAAGTGTCTGAAATGTCGGGGCATTCCAGTGCCGTTTGTTATATTTTTGGGGCTTGAGCATTGGCGCTCAATTGAATGAGCAATTTAGAGTTCCGAGCGGAAAATTTTGAAACGACCGTTCATGTTTGAAATACCCATCAGTGATTTAAAAAGGAATCTTTTAGGTTGTATCAAGGGGGATAAGGTACTTTAGTCATTGGGGGAAAATAGGTAATTATACATAAGTCGAGGGACGGTTGGGTAAAAGTCTTCATTGGGGGCAAATAGGTAATTATACATAAGTCAAGGGACGGTTGGGTTACTCATCTAAATGACACCTAACACCTAAACATGCTCGAGCGACAATGAATGACGTTCATATGATTTATTATTTAGGTTTTGATAATCAAGACTTAGGACCGACATTTGAGCAAATACCAAAAGCAGATTTTGAGTGAGGTAAGTACTCCTGCTATATTCCTCCGTAGACCCTATTTTTCATCTAAGTATATGTACAAATGAATTGTTCAATTAAAAGTTTAAAACCTTTTGCACGCTACTACTTTTGTATAAACTGTTTGATGATAAAATACATCAAAAAGGCCATGGAATGTTTTCTATGAGTAGTGTAAATTGTGTGATGATAAAATACTTTTGTGTAAATTGTAGCGCAAGGAGCGTAGAGACAGCCATGGTGCCATACGGAGTTTGTATGAAGACAGCCATGGCTTCCTTTGCATAGAAACGGATGGAGGTGCGGCTGTTTTGATTGTGAAAATAGGCGGTGTTGAAGTGACCAGATGCGATGAAGAAGAAGAGGGAGTAGCAGCGCGGCGAGGCCGTTGCCGGCGAATGCCGCGTGGCTTGGGCAAGGAGAAAAACCCATGTCGCAAGGCAGTGGGTATATGATGTTTGGAGTGTGAAATGAAATGTGGAAAGAGCAGTGAATATAAGTTGTGTAATGTATACAGTGGGTATAGTTGTCATGGGTGGTGCATGTATCAATGTATGTGTTATAGTGTATATATATGTGTGGGCAGAAAGAGTGAAACAGTGGGAGTGCAGATGTGGTGTGCACTGTGTGAAAGAGCCGTGAGAAGAGAGTAGCCGTGAAGAGTGAGATGCATATGGGTATGTGTAAATGTGGGTATATCTAAGTGTTAAAGTTTAAGCTTGAGAGTGTAGTGTGTGCGTGTACTGAGAGTGAGTGGGTGTTAGTGTTCTGGGAAGAGACCCTGGACAAGGGTGGCAGGAAGAAGCCACTGCCTGCTGGGGCTTTGGACAAAATGATGAAGGTGATACTTGAAGATTAGTATATGTGATTGTGCATCTTAGGGAACCAGTGCTACGTAGGTCTGGAGTGCATGTGTTAAACTAACAAAGGAGACCCACTAGCTCATGGTGTGGAAGACGTGTGCCAGCTATATGTGTGTTTATTAGGTGTAACAGTGTGTGTCACTCATGCATTAAATTTAAAAATGTCGCTAATGGTAATCTCTTTTAGCAGTTACTTTCCAAATTTTTAATAAATATTTAGGAATTTGTTTGGACAAAACTCAAAAGAGTAACCTATGTTATTTTTGCAAGATCTACACACAGAAAATGTTTTAGATTTTTCTGAGCTCTGGAAGCATGCTAACTAGTTTTATCCGAATAGAAGATTTTGGAATATTTTAAAATAGTAAACTAAGTTATTAAATTATGAAACTTTTAAAATAGTCTTATGAAGCTATGATATGATATTCCAGAGTTTCAAAAGTTTGGAAAGTCATTTGCTATTTTTAACTTTATTAACAGCGTAGCACTCGATCATGTATTGCGTAACGCTTTACTAATGCAGTAATTTATTTAAACTATTTTAAAAACCTCTTCTAAACAGTTTTAGACAAAGTGCAAAACTGAAATTTCACTTCTTTTTGGGAAACCTTTGACGAGAAATTTTCTCGGATTTTTCTGGGCATGGGAAGTGTCTCAAACAATTTTATTTTTAAGAAAGATTTTTTAATTATTTAACATAGTAAACAAAATTTTTTGCCTAAAATTTTATAGTAATCTAAAATGATGCTGACGCTTGAGTGTCTGAAATGTCGTGGCATCCCGGTGCAGTTCGTTATATATTTGAGGGTTGAGCATTGACACTCAATTGAATGAGCAGGTTAGGATTCCGAGCGATAATTTTTCGGAACAACCGTTAATGCCCACCAGTGACTTAAAAAGACTCTTTTAAGTCATATCTAGGTGGGTAATTGTGTGTTGGGCATCGGGGGCGAATAGGTAATTCTACAAAAGTCGAGGGGCGGTTTGGTAAACTTCACTCACTTAAGAGAAACTTAATACTTAGGCGTACTCCAGCGGTAATTAATGACGTCCTTGTGGTTTGTTATTTAGGTTTCAGTAGTCAAGAGATAGAATCGACTGTTGATTAAGCTCAAGAACCAATTACTAAGCAAAGTAAGTACTCCTGCCATATTCCTCTGTTTACCCTATTTTCCGTCTACGTATATGTACAAATGAATTGTTCAATTAAAAGATTAAAGCCTTTTGCACCCTACTGCTTTTGTGTAAATTATTTGATGATAAAATACAACAAAAATGCCACGGAATGTTTTTCTATGAGGAGTGTTTTAAAGTTGGCTCATATATGTTGAATGAGACGGTATTCTAGCTTGGTTGTTGCGCCCCATATCCACGGGAGAAAGTTGGATTGTTGGGTCCTGGTCAATGGGACAATACGTTGATGCACAGTACTGTTGCTCGTGGTGCGCCCTTGCGTCCACACCAATATGTATCTCGGACAAAGGAGGGATTGTGGGCCCTAGTATGGGGGGCACATACCCTGACCGAATAATATTTATCCAGGGTGGGGTAGGGATTGTGGGCCCTAGTCAGGGAGGAATGTACGCTGACCGTAGCATACCGATGTTATGATGAACTATGATAGTTCTTAATGAGCCTTCTTGATGTCATGCATCGTTACTGTGAATCTTGGATGAATTGCTATCATAAAGTAGATATATGTATAATAACTCTTATGAAAATGTTTATCATTTTTAAATCAAAGAGAAACCACGGTATGCTTTTATGAATCCCAAAACCTATTTTAGGAATGTGGTATGTGTACTTACTGAGCCCCAAGCTCACCTCCTTTTATAAATGTTTTCAGGTGATTAACTAGATGAACATGAGTATTGCGAGGGAAATGAGAATTAAGCCTCGGGAGATGCTTGTTAGGAGGCTGAATTAAGTTCCTTGAGAAATTATGATACTGCTAGTTTATTTCTAGAATTGTTTGTAACTTAACTCCATGAGGTTTCCTTTAAATAACTTATACCAGTCATTATGGAGGAATTTAGTAGAGATAATTTTGGGGAGAAGTGTTAGTTAATGCATGATTTTAGAATTGTTGATAGGTTTAAATAAGGCCTGGCAGAGCCCTTGATTTGAGTCCATTGGGTCTGCGGCCGGTCACGTGCCTAGCTTGCGGGCCTGCCCATGGGTTCGGGTTGTGACATCTTTACTTCTCCTTCTTTTCATTTCACTCACACTCCTTCACTCTAAATGACACATATATACACTTATCTATGCACCATACCACCTTGCAAACCCGTGTTCAAATACATATGTACACACCCACCTAATTTTATGGCCGTGGCAGCCCAATTTTGGCTCCCTCGTTACATGCAAACACACATGATTCTTACACTCAGCCCACCCCACAAACGTCACTGTTTCCATCTCTCAAACACCACAAACACACATATTTTTCATTCATTACACTCACGGTTCACACATAAAACACACACTCGTGTGTGTTTAACAGATTTCACGGCCTATTGCAATCTCTACACAGTTGTTGGTTTGCTGGTTAAAAATGATGTAGCATGACCACGTGTATGTGGGTCTTTCTATGCACATATGTGGCTGTTTAGCTTAAGATTTTTTTCAATGAATTTGGTGAATAAGTAGCCAGTTGAAAGCAAAATAAAGTGTGGGCACTAGAAGACAAACAACTGGTTGAATTCAAAAGCTATAGTCTATCCAAAGACAGGAAGTTGCAGATTTGTACGCAACGCCACCCAGATCGCAAAAATCATGTCGACTTGATTTTATAGTTCTGACTTCAGTCAACCTCTATCCTCAACCTCGGTCCTTGACGAAGTTATTTTGAATATTGTTAATAAATTGGGTCAGTGGACCCATTATTTTTCCACTAACAGATAATGTGTATTTGTTAGTTTGGATAAATACAGTTATTTAGAGAATATTTATCTCTTAAGTGTTTGAGATAAATACAATCTTTATCTCCTAAGAGTTGGATGTAAAGCCAGTCTCTAATTGTATCTCTATATAAAGGTTAGAGATATCCCAATAAATCATAAGTCAATAGTAATAACCCTCTCTTTATAGCACTCTCTCTAGAGCAATCACCAAGCTCTAGAATTTGGTTCGTGGACGAAGAACTCGACTCTAGTAGCCGTTTTCGTACCTGCGAAAAAGATCAAGCGTGTTGGAGGCTCGTAACAACAAGGATCCTACGTCGGAATATTTGGAGACTTCATATGGTATGTTTTCGAACCCACTACGTATTACATGGTAGCGCAATAATTGTTGTAATCGTTTCAGCATTCCTCAACTGGACATCCTTTCTCGTAGGTCGCACGTTCCATTTCCTGTATGAGGAGATGAGTGGACGAGAGATAAATAGGGACTGTACGATTTATTTGCCCTGTCTGTGGGCGAGTGGGAGCTGTTAATAAATTGGGTCAGTGGACCCATTATCCGCCCACTAACAGATAATGTGTATTTGTTAGTTTGGATAAATACAGTTATTTAGAGAATATTTATCTCTTAAGTGTTTGAGATAAATACAATCTTTATCTCCTAAGAGTTGGAGGTGAAGTCAGTCTCTAATTGTATCTCTATATAAAGGTTAGAGATATCCCAATAAATCATAAGTCAATAGTAATAACCCTCTCTCTATAGCACTCTCTCTAGAGCAATCACCAAGCTCTAGGATTTGGTTCGTGGACGAAGAACTCGACTCTAGTAGCCGTTTTCGTACCTGCGAAAAAGATCAAGCGTGTTGGAGGCTCGTAACAACAAGGATCCTACGTCGAAATATTCGAAAACATATCGTATGCAGCCATCCACTCATTACTAGCAGGTGAAGATAAGGCTTCTTCCATAGAAGTGGGCTCATCTTCATCAGTTGGAGTGCACATAAGAATTTCACCGTCAATCTCAAAATGACGACGTGGAACTCTTCCTCGTGCACCTCTACGCAGTTGAGAATCTTGTTGCCCTGATGGTCCTGATGGTGTGCTCCCACTATCTAGGATGCTCCCACTAGGTTGAAGACAACTTATACTATCTTCAGCGACAACAAAATGAGGAACTAATCCCCCACCTTCGCTTGGATATGGTAAAATGGCTTCAACTTCCTCTAACTCATAGAGGTCAAGATTCTTACTTGCGTCTCCAATGCTAGGAAAATCATTCTCTATGAAATCGACATCACGAGACTCTATTTCAGTCTTTCCACCATTTGGATGTTCACCATACATCACATAACCTTTAGAGTTTTCAGAATACCTCAAGAAGATACTCTTTTTAGCTCTAGGCCCTAGTTTCCCATACTTATGAGAAATACTGTGAACATAAGCTGCTGAGCCCCATGGGCGCAAGTTATCCAAATTTGGCTTTTGGCCATTCCAAAGCTCATATGGGGTGCACTTGACTGATTGTGAAGGCACTCAATTAGGTTGCAGTCAAAAGAGCATCCCCCCAAAAAGATATTGGGAGGTTTGCATGCGCCATCATAGACCTAACCATGTCTAATAATGTTATATTCCTTCTTTCCGCAACGCCATTTTGTTGTGGAGTATTAGGAATAGTAAGTTGCATGCGTATCCCTTTTTCCTCACAAAACTTCTTGAAGTAATCTAACAAATATTCGCATCCTCGGTCAGTACGAAGAGTTTTTAAATTCTTCTCTTTTTGATTCTCAACCTCAGCTACAAAGCATTTGAAACAGTCCAAAGCTTCATAGCGGTGAGATATCAGATACACATAACCATATCGCGTATAATCGTCTATCAGTGTAAGGAAATAAGAAGCGCCATGGCGTGCCTTTACACTCATAGGTCCGCATATGTCAGAGTGAATTAGCTCAAGTGGTTGAGTTGCTCTCACAGCCTTTCCAAAAGGCTTCCTACATGCTTTACCGGCCAAACAAGCCTCACAAGTTTGTAGATTGACTCTTGCGAGTGGGCCCAAAAGGCCTTCTCTAGCCAAACAAGTCATCTTATCTTGGCCTATGTGGCCCAGTCTTGCATGCTAGGTGGTAGAATCATTCACAATATTATCATTCACAACATAAGAATAAGAGGACTGAGAATCATTTAAATCCAATTGAAAAAGACTATCCATGCGAAAACCATGTCCGAACAAAACATTATCCAAAAAGATGTCCAACTTATTACCCTTAAAAAGAAGAGAAAATATTAGCGCTTGCCGTTTGCATTGCGCGAACCCCCTTGCATTTTCTTCATTCCTTTGGCGTAGAAGTGCTAGCCTCGCCTTTCTTACTTTGTCTTCCGCGCTTGCCATTTGCATTGCGCGATCCCCCTTGGGCGACATAAGTAAGGGTCTTATCAGCATCTCGAGTCTCGTCCTCAAGGATGATATGCTGTGAAACATCAGAAAAGTTCTTGATGTTTTCACTGTGGGTCAGTATCTGTTTCATATTGGCCCATGAGGCAGGAAGGGACCTTATGACAGCTCTAACTTGCTGCTCATCTGTGAGCGCATGGCCAGCATCCCTCAGCTTACCAATCATATTGGACATCATTCTTAGATTTTCACTCATGGTATGTTTAGGGTCTTTTGTGTACTCCTCAAACTTAATCACAAGGCTATGAAGCCGCGTAGTTGAGGTTCTACCAAAAGAGAACTTGAGCTGCTCCCATAAAGCTTTGCAAGGTGGAAGTTCATCATACTGCCCGATTAGATTATTTTGCAAGCTGCTCAACAAGGTGTAGCGCGCACTACGATCTTTCTGATTCCATTTCTGGTAGGCAGTGTGGTCTCTTAGGGGTTGCGTCTCAGTTGGCGCGACCATCTCTTTGGTCAAGTGCTCCTCGACCTCTTGTTCGTTCAGCATGAATTTCATCTTTTTGTGCCAAATGTCATAATTATCTCCGTTAAGTTTCTCACCCTTAACGAGATCAACTATGACATTCTTGGTGGCCATTATATTCACTACATTAGATTACGCAAGGAAAAAAACATTAATTATTCATCCTTCTATTTATTTCAAAAAATTCAAATGAAAAACATAATCCTTCCTCACATCATGAAGTCAAAAATTTGCTAAGCTCGTAATCATCTCCCATGTATGTGAGTTGGGAAAAATATTTTTCAAGTAATTTTTCGCAATAAATTTCATCATTATATAAGCCACAATATAATAAATCATCCACATGATAATTTAAAATAATATAAAATTGCACCATGCAATAAAGTGTGCAAGGACTCAACTGAGCCCTATTGGCATTCTAATAACTTATGCTAAGAAAATTCTGACTTGAATAATGTGCGTGCGAAATTACATCCCCGTACAAGGCTTTCTGGAAATATACAGGGAAATAGTAGAGTAAGACATCTTTGAGAATCCTACAACAAACTACTCCAATAAAACAAATGGAGATGCCGCACAGTACATTATTCTCAAAAGAATTTTCTTAAAACAAGAGTAAACACATAAACATAAGTTTCTTTAGAATGTCAATCTAGTATCCATCCATTTAATCTAAAACTAGCATGCTCAAATAACAAGTTAAAGGATAATTTAAATGAATGAAAAAGCCACATTCTCCTTCCAAGAAAAACGGACGTAAATGCCTTGAAATTGGGTTTAAAGAGGCATGGGCTTACCAAAAGTCCAACAAATATATTTCAACAAAAAACATATTTAAACCATAACACTAATCAAGGCAAATAAATAAAACATAATTCATTTATGTCATATAGCTCTCCATAATATTTATTTCTGCTCACAAAGTGCAAAAATTAATATTTGCGCATTATTCGTATTTTTGGGAACGCATAAGTACCACAAAAACTATTTCCAAATGGCCAAAAATTGAGAGATAAATTCTTAAAATTGGCAAACAGTAAATTTATCCCTAATATACCCTTTGCAATTAAGGAAAAAATTATGTGTATAAAATAAAATTTTAAAGCTAATTTCAATAGAAAAAGTCGTTTAAAAATTAAACAGAATACACACAGGGGATATTGAGGTAAATTTAATACCATAGAAAAATTACAGAAGCCAAGAAAGAGCTCCACGCGCCAGTTGTGGATCAAAAAACTCCACAGAAAATACCTCACGCGCCTCCACGCGCCACCTTGCGTGTGGGGCTACGTTTGGATTTTTTTTTTTGAACAGGCGCGTGAGTTACACGCGCGCACGTGGAATCAGCTTAGCTTGGCGCGTGTCGCACGTGGTAGCAGCCACGGCTGGCGCGTGGAAGCGCGTGGCGGCGCGGCTTGGCACGCGTGTGTTGTGCGCAGCTGCCTTCGCGAGTGGAGCGCGTCCTTGGCACGTGGGCGCGGCTGTGGCTCTGCTTTAGCGCGTACGCGCGTGGCGTGCACTGTTTATCTTCTTCTTTAAAAACCCTAATTCTCCAGCCGCCGCCATGCCACGATGCCAACTTCCGAATGCCATATCTCTCTTGTTTTTAAGCCAAATAATGCGTACGATATATCGTTGGAAAGCTTATGTGACATTGATTAATTATGTACCAAACAATCATGATAAAAATGGAATATCATACTCTGAATTTGAGTCCCAAAACTCGAAAAAATCACAGTTTTCTTGAAAAATAAAATCATGATTTCTCACAAATCATGCATCCAATAATCATGAAATGTTACGGAGTTCATCCTCAACCATAGGAGAACAAAACTATATAATTATTTTTTAAAAAACATGCTCAATAAATTTTGAAAATTTGTAATTTTTTAATGGGTCTCGATCATGTATTCGGAAAAAATCGTAACATGCACATAATTTAATCTAGCATGTTAAAGGCGAATCAACAAGTAATCATACTTTGATACCAATGTTGAAACGATTACAACAAATATAATATAGAATTTAAGTGATTTGCTTATTTGGTCTAAAAATCAAGTGAGAAACAAAATAACATGGAAAATGTGACAGTGTTCCTTAAATAACATGGTCTAAAATGCGCCATGCCTGCGAGTCACTTAACAGCAGACTAAAGCGTGCTTCCAATATGAAAGGAAAAACATTACATATTGTACAAAGGAAGAACCTAATTGAGGCCACCTGGATCTCATTAACTTATTTCTGGCACTTCTTCTCCCTACAAAGCTGCACCAATTACTCCACAACCCCATCTATCTCTTCATCTCCTTTCAATCTTATGTTATCACTCAACTCTCTTGCTTTCTTCCTCACAACCTCCCCATCTCTCTCCACCACCACCACCACCACCACCACCACCCGTTTGATCACATTGGCCACCTTCACTCTCTGAATTCTCCCGTTCTCGTCTCTTACAGTGTCCACACCCACGCTAACTTCCCCTAATAGCCTTGCATTAATTGGTTGGTCATGTTGCATGGGCATGGCTATGATTGGAACACCAAACTTGATACCTTCCATCACAGAACTCCATCCACAGTGACTCACAAATCCACCAATGCTTGAGTGCCCTAATATCCTTGCCTGTGGAGCCCACCCCTCGACAACCATCCCTCTCCCTGCTACATTGTGGAGAAAGTTTTGAGGCAGTGCCTCTTCAAGCCTTGAATTCTCTCCCACAGGAAACCTAACCACCCATATGAAATTAAGATTGCTCAATGCCAAACCATGTGCTATTTCTTCCAAATCCTCCTTAGAAAGGAAATACTCACTCCCAAAACTCTTCCATCGACTCAATCTCAAAGGTCTTTCCATTACCATTGAGTCCGGCAGACTGAAAGCTGGCTACAAGAAACTTCTCATAGTTTCGGTCATATATTTCAGGAAAAGGGAATCCAATACCTGGATTTTTGTACTTATCAAGCATTTAAGTAGTCACTGCAGCACTATAAGTAATAAACTCCACATCTGGGATATTGTGTTCCAAAGAAATCTTTGGTGCCCATGGTTGAAACATATCATATATGACCAAATCTGGCTTTAAGGTTTTCAAGATCTTGGCAAAATTAGGGATTGCCATGTTGAACGCTTTTATGAGGGTGGGGATGAGATTGGGTGGGAGGCCATTGGTTGTGTGCTAGTGAGGAGGCAGATTTGGTAAGGTTGGAAGATGGAATTCAACTAGCTGAACTGAAAAACTTTTGCTGATTTTTTGCTCAATGGAACCGAGATTGGCTGGTGTTGAAAGCAAATATATGTCGATGTTTCTCTTTGAGAGCTTTTTGGTCAACTCTACAAAGGGTGATATGTGCCCATGAGCCAGCCATGGAAACATTAGCACACTGATTTTGCTGTTATCATCCATGAAAACCCTAAACTTTTCTGTCTCGCTCTTGATGCCCTCTAATACATGTAACCTAGAGAGGGTTTGTGGGAATATATATATGCAAGAAGATTGCGTGCATGAAAATATTGTTATTTATGTCAACTACTTCAAAGACTCAATTTTAGATATGCTATACCGAACTTTGCTTTGGATCTTTCTTCTACCCACCATTTCTTTAAATCTTTTTTTTTCGGGTACATCATTTGAGAAAATACTCAAATCTGTGTCCTAGCACAGAGAAAAGTATAACTATATTAAAATGGTATTGTATTGCATTAATCTTTGAGAGTTACAACTTATATATACATGGATCCACCTAAAATTAAGCCTATGATTTATCTATACAATAGGAAACTAGGAAATGTAAGGAAATGTCAACCTTATGATTATTGTTTTCATAAAGGAAAGATCAAATCTATACATAAGGAAAGACCAAATCTCAGATCCTAAATTAATCCTGTCGTGGTGGTCAAGAAACTAGGCTATTGCCTTAGTCATATTAAGAAAATACTTGAATTAGTGGGAACTTTGCTTTGGATCTTCTTCTACCAAACATTTGTTTAATTTTGTATCTTTTTTGGTATCATTTCTTAGAATTTTTCTGCTTATCTAACGATCCTTTGGAGCTTTGCTTATTGTAACTGTCATTGACCGTTACAGTATTACTATTCTCATGATTTCAAAGTCTTTGATTAAACTTAACAACTCTAAAAGTAAGCTTTCGCACTGTATGATGTTGCATCAATAAACTGTTTTTTTTTACCAAACATGTCACTTTGATTAGTCACCTTGCTGGCATTAGCTAGAGATGAAAATTACTACGCATATTTAGAGACTAAAATGGGAAAGAGAAGCATAGTCAAAGGCCAAAATGAAACAAGTCAAACATCAAGGAACTTTTAAGGCCCAAGGATAAAGGAACACTTTAATAATCTAGCCTTTAAGTACTCTACATACAACATATAATAACTTTAAAAAAGTTAACCAATTAATGCTCGTGTTGTAGTGTTATATAGGTGACGGCTTTTGCTCCCAAGTGTAAACGTTTCAACTTTCACCGTCGAAGTAGGGAAAAACTAAAACAAAAAGAAAAAATATCTAAGTTTGGCCTTGTGAATGTACTTGGTCAAAAGTTTCACTTTCACCAACAAATAGGGAAAAACTAAAAGAAAAAGAAAACCCTAAGTTTGACCATGTGAACATGGTTAGCTAATCTGGCATGCAAAAACCTTAGAATGAAACTGGAGGTCAGGTTATGTGACATGAAGGTATTCTCTACCCCATCACTCTGACGGGTAAAAGAAGACCATAAAACAATATTTCACTGTTCATATTCCATAAGGCCACCGACCATGCCACCCTCATCAAGATGCCGTCGCCAGAATACATCAAGAAATGTAACTTCTGAAAATCTTTCAACCAATAACTTTCAAGTTTTGTCCCTCTAAAATTAACGGAATCTTCAACACTACATATGGTTTTACAGACTAATTAAGAAAGAAGGACAAAGTACCAAAACAAAGATAATAAAGTCAAATTTGAAGGACCTTTTAATACTTAAGTGAAAACATAAGGGACCATTTCTATAAGCTACCTTAAGCACTCAATCAATGGGACCCAGTGGCAGAACCAGGAAATTTTTTTTTGGGGATGTTCAAAAAATATCGAATTCCACAAAAAAATTTATTAGTAAAACAATAGACAAAAAAAGAGTGCACTTAAAAAGTATACAAAAGTTATCATTAACACCGTAAAATTCATCCATCTACTATGCCCTATAGTTACCACCTTGGATGTGTGCTGCGCTTTCTAAATCGGTGTGCACACTATTTGGCTGTGCGATTCCTGATTGTATGCCTTATATTTACCACTTTGTGCTTTGTTTTGTAAGTTTATTAGGTGTATTGTTACTTTCCGACCTTTGTAGTCATGTATTTTGAGTCACGAGAATGTCGTGACCTAGAATCTCTCTATGCTCTAGAACAGAGCATCTGTGTAACCTCACTTTATCAATGCAATACTCCTATTCTACAAAAAAAAAGGTATTATTAAATTTTCAGAGAACCATTAAAGACTCTTTACAGGTACAGCACAAAAAAAAAGAGAATACAAATTAGATATTCAAGTGTTTACAAATGAAATTACTGAATTACTACTCGATGAGGCCCCGGAGATTGGTAGCTCATGATAATAGCCTCATTCCCAATAATTTTAAAGATATTTTTTTCAATGTAATAAATGAAGCTATCATTCATTCATTCATCTCCCATACGATTTCGAAATCGAGTCTTTAATATCTTCATTGCAAAGAAAGTTCTTTCTACAATAGCAGTTGTAACATGTAAAAGTAAGACCAATCTAAAAACCAAGCATGCCAAAAGATATATTACATCATTTTTCAACACTACAAGAAAAAAGGTTTTTAGTGACAGAATTTGGCTCTATCATAGAAATTCCATCACCTAACTAACCAATGTTAAGATGTAAAAACTAATATAAATTTAGCGACCAAATAATTCGTTGCTAGAAGTTTTAGCGACTAAAAGTCTAATTTTGATTATTTTTTTTGAGCTGTGGAGAAAACCCCTAATGTATAATCTTAGGGTTTTTTTTTTCTTTTCATTTTCCTCTTGCTCTCTAAGCTCCCGCCGCCCTCTTCAATTCCCCAAAGCTCTCACCGCCGCTCCCTTCCTTTCTCCCCATTCCATCACCGCAGGCCGATTTCCCCGGCGTTTCCCTTCGAGCCGCGCAGCGCCTGTGCGCTCCTGACCCGCACGCCGCGCCTGCTCCTGCCGTGCCTATTCTACGCATGTTTTTATTTTTTTTGAGCTGTGGAGAAAACCCCTAATGTATAATCTTAGGGTTTTTTTTTTCTTTTCATTTCCTCTCGCTCTCTGAGCTCCCGCCGCCCTCTTCAATTCCCCAAAGCTCTCACCGCCGCTCCCTTCCTTTCTCCCCATTCCATCACCGCAGGCCGATTTCCCCGGCGTTTCCCTTCGAGCCGCGCAGCACCTGTGCGCTCCTGACCCGCACGCCGCGCCTGCTCCTGCCGTGCCTATTCTACGCATGTTTTTATTTTTTTTGAGCTGTGGAGAAAACTCCTAATGTATAATCTTAGGGTTTTTTTTTTCTTTTCATTTTCCTCTCGCTCTCTGAGCTCCCGCCGCCCTCTTCAATTCCCCAAAGCTCTCACCGCCGCTCCCTTCCTTTCTCCCCATTCCATCACCGCAGGCCGATTTCCCCGGCGTTTCCCTTCGAGCCGCGCAGCGCCTGTGCGCTCCTGACCCGCACGCCGCGCCTGCTCCTGCCGTGCCTATTCTACGCATGTTTTGCCCCGCAAGTTCCTGCCGCGCACTGCTGCTTCTGCCTGGAAATTGCTCTCTCACCGGAAATTGCTGCCGTCCATTTTGTTGTCGCCGTTTCCCCTTCTGATTTGCTGCCGCAGGTAAGGTTGCCAGAAATTTCTCTCTTTATATTTTCTCTTTCCTTTTCTTGAGTTCATTTTGCAATTACATGTTATAATTTGGTATATTGTGTTATTCATTGTAGGGATTGAACTAGTAGAGATCTAGGTCTTGGAATTTTGGACTGGGCCAAAATTGTGCTAAAAATAAAAGTCTAGTTATAATGTTATCATGTAAATGATTTGTGCTAAAAAAAATAGTCTTACGGCAAATTTATGCTATGTTACATACACAAAAAATAAATAGCCTAATACATATACTACTAAGATTATTTACTACTAAGATTATTTAAGGTCATGCTAGGTGTGAAAAAGAAAAGGGGAAATTGACAGTATCCAAGAGAGAAAAATATGGGCATGCAGATAATTAGATTACTTCACCCAGGCTATGTTAGCCGTGGACTAACATTAACATAAACCACTATTGCATAGAGTTAAAAAGAAAAACGTAACAAGGAGTTTAGCGACTATGGAGGCAAATCAGCAGTTTTAGCATTTGTTTCAGCTTTAAGAAAATGTTCAGCCAAGCAAAGCAACGGAGATCTTCAAGTAAATACACTAAGCATCAACTTGGTTTCAGCATTGATACTTAGTAGAAATAAACATATTTGAATTCCATTACCTAACAAAGTACCATAATCCATTCATGGAGCTTCTGATTTCAGTGTAAAGACCTATGACCATCTATCTTTTCCCATTCATAGACCAAGACACACACATCAAATTTAATTTCAGATCTAAAATTTGAAGGTCATGCTAGGTGAATGGTCATATTTGAATAGCCTAATACATACACTACCAAGATTATTTAAGGTCATGCTAGGAGAATGGTAGTATATCTTATGAGTAGCCGTTAATTGTGTTTTTTTGTTTAGAAGCTTTTTTTCGTTGGCTTTTCTTCCAGTTCAAACTGCCGGTTCGTGATGTTTGTGTGTTTAGTTGTAATTCTTGTGTGCGTGACTTTCAGCATCTGCCATATATGTGTGTGCATGTGTGTATTTTTTGAATCCAGCAAAGAACGGCAGTGAATCTCTGTTATAATTTGGTAATTAGTATCAGAGCTATATTGTGTTATTCATTGTAGGGATTGAACTAGCTGAGATCTAGGTCTTGGAATTTTTTATCTAGGTCCATGGGTATTGTGAGCATTACTATGTTGTGGATATTAGTACGAGTTATCATGTTGGTTGTAGGTTATTTTTATACAAGTAATCATGTCAGTTGATAGAAGCTGGATGTCAAGAGAGGACACCCACCGTCTGAAGAATAAGCAATGCAAGCCATATATGACCGAGAGAGCGGAGAAAATCATGATAAGATCCAAACCGTTTCACTTTATATATTAGTTAATGCCTAAGATCATTCCTGCCCTCTTCACCTATCTAGCATTCAAAGTGGTATTTTTAATTGTATAATATTGTCTCAACACATGTATTGCATTGTCCGCAGGATGCCTCTAAGTCTAAGGTAGACGGTGCTCAGCCAATGAACTATGAGAATGATGTTGAGGAATTGTGGCTCATTGTACCGGAGGTCCTTGACAAGAAGGGACATGCAGTTGTTCTTAGAACATGCGGACCACCACCACGGTCGAGGTTGAGCGGCATGGGAGGATCATCTAGACATATCAGTGCCACACAAAATGTGACTGAGGATATGCCCGATCACTGGAACCCACAACTGCGTAGTTTGTTTGAAGAATTTATGCAAAAACATAAGGAACCAGAGGCACGTCATGTGGAGGGACATCAGGCTGAGGTACATATTCACGTATGTGTGTGTATGTGTGCGTGGAAGGGATGTTGGGTGGGTTCTATCACCGTGATAATGGAAATAGTGAGCTTGCTTAGATAATGACTTAAGTGTAGTCTAATTAGATTATGTGCGGGCATATATGATCCATGATTCTTCACCATATCATTTATGATGTGAATTTTTAGTAATTGTTAGTTAAATATATCTTTTATATGATTGTGCAGTCATCCAGAAATACTAAGGATGATGATGTCAATGATGGTTTGGATGCCAATGAGGAGTATGACCTTGATGAGGACAAAAATTGAGTGAGCAACTAATCCCCTCTCTTTAATTTGAAATGTTCAAACATCAACTTACTTTCATGTTCAAGGATGATCGCTACTATATGATAGTTTAGGATTTGTGTTAGACTTGGAATTTTATGTGATTGTGGACTTGTGGAGTTTGTGTTGATGGTTTTGTGGAGTTTGTGTTGATGGAAATTGTGGAGGTTGATATGGTAATGGTTATTGTGTTAATGGATTTTGTGGAGATTGATGTAGTAATAGATTTTGTGTGCTTGATGAGTTGATGGATTTGTTGTATACAGGTTTGAGAAAAAAAATGGAATTTGAAAAAAAGAGGCTGAATTATACTTCTTTTGTTTTATAATTTTAGCGACGATTATGATTTGTCGCTAAAAGCATAAAACATTGATAAAATACCTTTAGTGACGTATTTCCTGTGACAGAATTTTCCGTCACCGATTATTTTTAGTGACGTATTTATGTGACCGAATTTTCTGTCACCAATTATTTTATACGAAATTTTAAAAAATATTCGAAATATGAAATACCTTTAGTGATCGAAATTTTCCGTCTCTAAATGTCACCATTCCGTCGCTTGTGCGTGTGACAGAATCGTTAATTCCATCGCTAACTTTTAGTAACGAGGTTTTACGTTACGGAATCGTGTGATGGAATTTTCCGTCACTAAAACTTTTTGTGATGGAAATTGCTTTTTTAGTGACTGAAATTTCCGTCACTAAAAACCTGTATTCTTGTAGTGAAACTCAACTAACTTTATAGCAAGTTTGCCAATTCCCTTGACTTCATAAAGTTTTTCATAGGAGCGCACATCCATAATATAAGTCGACTATTTACTCTGCAAGATTGCCTTCATAGCTCTGCCACTTCTATCTGCTAAACCTTAATCCCTGCCTTTACCCCGTCTAGCACGATCGTACCTGGGGTCTAATTCGAGCTGCATTCTTTGTGGTATCTTCATGTATACTGTGAACTCACTTCTTTGAAATCAATCTTGTGGCAACCCAACCAAAGTAGATGCACGCCCTCCACACCTCCCCACCCCTAAGTGACATGGTAAATTACACTCACACCCTACTTAGCTTATCCACATATGAGAAATTATTAACAACCCTAATGAATTTTTGGTGTATGATGTTTATTTTTTGTGCAAAATGATTTAGTTGCCTTTACTAGATGATTAAATTTGCGCTTCATACAATTGTAACTTAATCTTTAAAATATACAATTCTTGACTAAAAAGGGCATCACAGGTAATATTCTACACCATTACTACTGTGTGAACCTGGTTCAATTAATAATATCACCAGTATTCAACCATGGCCGCAGTATGTAACGCCCCGAAATTTTCGGAGCATTATCCGATCATTCCATCAGATCCTCAATTGTCAAATTTATTCATTACCACTACAGGTACCCAATAACATTTAGATCAGAACACTGCAATCCATCAATTGTCTTAACAAACCATTCCTATCACAAAAATAATTGTAAGGTACTCAATTTATTAAATTACATAACGGTTCTCTAGCAAGGCTTAAATAAACAATTAATGAAAAACAAAAACTAATCTGAAATTTAGGCTCGATCGTCCCGAAATCTTACTGAGGGTTATTTCCTGCAGAAAGGAACAGAAAAGGGAGTGAGCTTTCGAGAGCTCAGTAAAGTCGCTCAAAAATTCAATAAAGAGTACAAACGATTTCTTTGGAAAAATTTTATATCAGTGACAAAATGGAGAAAATATTCTCAATTCAAAATTCAATAGATACACTTTCAATTACACTGAACCAATGCGGATAATATTGAACATGAGTATAATACAAAGCCACAAAGGCAGTGCAAGGTAACACTTAGCAAAGCCACACAGGCAGTGCTCACTAACAATAAGGTTGCATATGCATATGAACACTAGCTAGACCCTTAGGGTACTAGCGTCTCCTGACAATAACAGACCATCCTCATATCACCCCCGATACAGACCATCCTTATAACTCCTCAATACACTAACTCATTTCAATATTTAGAGTGCAATAACCGATAAATCAATGATACATTCAATGCATAATGAGAAATAAATACACAGCATCGAAAAGGAATTTTCAAAAAACATATAAGGCTCAAGCGGGGTATTAATGGCAATCGATGCAATGTCATCACAAATGTAAGTGAGTCCAATAAAAACGTTAATAACAAGCTAGAAAGAATATTATGATATCAATAGATGAATAGGGTTTTGAGAAGAAATCCATTACCTCAATCCAAGCGCTGAAGCTAAAAACGCTCTCGACCAAATTCCTAGAGATTAACCTAGGTTGGCAGAGTCCTTTATCAGAACACTTATTCATACTAATACATTAAAATCTATATTGAATTATCTATAGTGTACCCATTTCTCTACGCAGACATGATGAAACTCGGAGCAGTTTCTTGCAGGACCAACTTACCCTAAAATTTGTCACACTCCTCGAGACTCAAAAATATCCCAAAAAATATTCTAATTGTTCATTAAACATTATTTATAGTTTAATGTAGCATATGGGATAAAAATATATATGTTTATTATTATTATTGAATTAAAAATAATCTCCTTAAATATACTAAAAACCAATAAATTGCTATAATTGCTTCTAGATGTAAATAAAGACTCATTATCTTTATAATAACTTCACAATATACAAGGATAATACAGAAATTAAATTTGAAAACTAAAAGTTATCAAAACTATTTTAAAAATATCTGTTTATCTAACTCAAATGCTATACGGATAATGGTACGAAATAAACTCCAAAAATTATGAAACTGAAACTGAGTCTTATTTATACTATAAAAATGTTACTGGAATTTTTGAAAAAAATTAAATAAAGATCTTAAGAACTCCAAATAAATTTTAGAAAAATGGAATTTACAGAAAATATTAAAATATCAAAAAATTATGAAAATTTGCCAGTAATTCTGTTATTTTTCTAAGATCCTTCTTATAAAGTTTAAGCAATTTTCAATAATTGCACAATGTCCAGAATCTACCTGACTCAATTGTGCATAAACCATAATTCCGTTAGCCCACTATTTCCCAGCTGCAACTCTCTCTTTCTTGAAGTTATATATATATATATATATATATATATATATATATATATATATATATATATATATCACACACACACACACACACATAACACCACTCACACACACTTGCCATAAACAAATACACATTACAGGCAGTGCGTGGGTTTCAGTTTCCACCTCATTCATTCTTCTCAACATTTTCCACCCACATTATTTCCATCACCTACTCACCACACAATATTAGCATACACCATTACACTACTTGCACCAGCTTCACACGCCCACTGCCTCATGGCAGTGGGTCTCTTACTTCTTCTTTACACATGTACATAATATACAAATATAACTCTCTCACATCCATTCATTTTCACAACCACTCATGCAAACCTATATACATGTATATGCATTGCGCTAATCACACATTACACTCCCACAATTGCCCCTCACATCTTGCAAACCCATAAAAGATTCCCCATATCCAGCTGCCTTCCCTACCACACCCACTGCCTCACGGCAGTGGGTCTCTCCTCCCTTTTTTCTTTTAACTCACCCACATACCCATTTGTAGATGCACCAACAAAACGCGTAGGTTCAGCTACAGCAGCCCATGGCTACCCCCCTTCTTCTCTCTCTCTACCTATCTAAAGCCCACATACACACAAAAATCCCACGCACCGAAACTACACGACTTGCATGTTCACCATGCACACGCTGCCTACCTTCTTGGCAGCCATCTCCACGCCCATACACACACACACACAAAGTACACAGCTACTGCCTTTCACTTTTTCATTTCACAGTCACCCTTTTTATGCACACACTACCCTCTTCACAAACATACACACAGTAGCTGCCTTGGCAGCTTCGTTCCCTCACCATTTCACAGCTTTACACACCCTCACAAAGCACCGAAAAATGTCATTATGGCAACCCATGGCTGCTCAGTCACCTTCGTCGCTCACAACAGCCATGGCTGCTACTTCCTTCCATCGATCTCCCTGCCATGACAGCTCAAGGCTGTCACTTGTACATCCAACCCCTTACCGCCCCTTAAAAACCCACAAATCAATTTACAAACAGCCATGATTTCACACTATGTAGATATATATCCTTTATACAATTGTTTCGAATTTGCGAACTACGGCAATTCCCATATAGATTTAGAGAAAAAAATGTTAGACAAAAAAGCTTACTGGAAAGAAGTTTGCCGGAAAAAAAATTCTCCAAATCCCTTCTCAGAAGACCCTCTCTCTCTCTCTCTCATAAGTGGTATGATGGCTGGAATTGGGAGCCTTTGAATAGCTGCCTAGACGATGCTATATATATAGGTTAAAAGAAACCCTAATTAGAAAATAAAAAGAACACCCTTTAAAATCCTTTTGTCGCTAAAACTTCTAACCCCCAATCTTATTATTGCGAAAATGATCCCATCATAAAATATTCACGATACATGTAGGAAAAATTATGAATAGGTTGTTACGCCATCCGGTTGGACCAAATGTCCCTAAAACCCTTCTCCTCCATTATGTCGCTAAAATTTCTTAAACAGATTTATTACCTCGAAAATTTGTCCTACAATAAATCTTTATGATAATTTATGCGTCAAGAAAATTCATCAACCAGTTATTATGATACCTCATTTGACAAAAATTGTCGCTAATAAGCACATTGCTAAAACGTCGCTCATAATTACGCCACTACTGAAATTTTAAATTGTCACTAAAAGGAAATATTTCAAATGCTAAAATTTAAATTTTGTCGCTATTTATACCTATTTAATTCATTAAGAGTATTTTAAGATTTGGGGGTATTACACAGTACACGCCATGAAATCGTTCATTTTAAATGTTAAAATAAGTTTGTATTATTGTATTCATTGTAATATCTACTCAAGAATGAGTTTGTTGAAGTATTTCAGTTGTAAATCTCTTTTCATTTGTAAACTATTGAAACCTTGGAAGGGTTTTGAAATCTATACTACAGTTTGAGCTAGCACCCAAAGTGAAAGACTCAAGTAGGTCTCCCTTGTGTGGAGTGCTCGGGTACTGGACGTAGGCTGGTGGGGCCGAAGCAGTATAAATCTATGTGTTGATTTATAATTGTTATTTCTGTTATTACTTTGAAAATTCAGTTTTAAATCTTTGCTAAAGTTATAAACATCTATTCACCCCCCCTATCCCCACCCTCTAGGTGTGTTTAGGGACCTACAAGTGGTATCAGAGCCGTGAGCTCTGGTTTTTTTTTTACTTAATCGTCTAGAGCTAAAGATCGCATTATGAAAGAAGGTTCAGTGACCACCAAGCCATCTTTGTTGAAGAATGACAACTACAGCTACTGGAAAAATCGGATGAGAAAATTCCTGAGGCATGATACACATGTATGGTACGTTGTAGAGAATAGTCCTATATTCCCATGAAAGATAGACCAGACGAAACGAGGATTCCCAAAGGAATTCTGGAAATGGACGCTCATGAGTCGCATCTCTTATTTACGGATGACGAAGCAAAGAATATCATCAGCTATAGTCTTGACATGAATGAGTACAATCGTGTCTAACATGTGAGACAGCCAAAGAAATATGGAGGCTACTGGAGGTTACTCACGAAGGTACGAATCAGGTAAAAGAGACCAAGATTAACATGTTGGTCCAGCAGTATGAGTCCTTTAAGATGAATGAGCACGAGTCCATAAATGAGATGTACTCTAGGTTTACACTCATTATAAACAGACTGAAGCTCTTGGGTAAAACCTACCCAAAAAAGGAAGTCTTAAAAAAATTTCTCAGATCTCTTCCAAAGAGATGGGAAGCAAAACTCACAGCCATTCAAAAAGCCAAAGAAATGAATGTGCTGAAGTTGGAAGAATTGGTGGGTTCTTTAATGACTCATTAAATCACGATGAAGATTCATGACGAAGAAGAAACCACCTCTAAGAAGAAGAACTTTAGCTCTCAAAGCTGAGGCCTCTCATGAACTTGTAGAGAGTAGTGATGATTCTGACCCTGAAATGGCACTCATCACTCGAAAGTTCAAGAAATTTCTTACAAGCAAGCGAGACGGGAAAATCAGGAGAAATCAAACAAACCAATCACATCAAAGAATAATGGTGATTGGAATGCGGGAGAAAATTCTGATGCTTACTGTGAATGTGGCAGATCTGGGCATATAAAAAAGTAGTGCCCACAGCTCAAGAACAAGTCAACAAGCACCAATGAACGAGACATCAAAGAAAAGAAATTCATACCCATAAAAGCTCTGCTGACTTGGGATGATTATGACGAGAGTGATAAAGACACAAGCAAACACGATGACGTAGCTCAACTATGTTTTATGGTCAAGGATAATCACTCTGATAAGGTAATCACTACTGAATTTTATTATAATAAGCTTAAGTTACCTGTTCTTGAACTCAAAGAAAATCATTAGAAGTTAAAAATTAAAAATGCTGGTCTAAAAAGGAAGACTCTTTCTTTGATAAACACTGAAGAAGAACTACAAAGTGAAAAAGAAGAGTTAGATGAAAAAGTTGAATTTTATATTTATGAAAATACATTCCAAAAAGATGATCTAATTGCTTCTAAGAAGGAAAATTATTGTTTGTCTTCTGAAATTTAATCTCTCAAAAGTGTAAAAATCCCTATATAGAATGAGGTTTTAAAATCCCAACTGAAGGAAATTTCTACACGAAAAGAGAATTTAGAAAAGGAGACCGAAAATGTGAATCTCACACTTTCAAAATTTACTCAAGGAAGAATGAATTTGGATATTCTTCTGGGAAGACAACAATGTGTTTTTGAAAAAAGCGGAATTGGTTATGATCCTTCAAAGAAGCAAAATGATTATAAAAATTTCTTTAAAAGAAATCTAACTTTTTTGCTCACCATTCACACTCTGTACACTGTGTAACAAGAAAGGACATTTAGTAAAAAAAATTGTCCTCTTGAAGTAGTTAGAAATAAACTATCTTCTTCTGCTAATAAAAATAAAATAAAGTAAGTTTGGGTGTCAAACTCTTGTTTATCTAATTTTTCAGGACCCAAAAAAGTGTGGGTACCTAAAGGAACGAAACCAGAATATGTTGTAAGTATGATTGAAAGCAAAGGTGGATTCAAACAAATGGATTCTCAACAGCAGATGTTCAAGGCATATGACAGGTCATCGTTCACTATTTTCTCATATCACTTCAAAGGATGGGGGACTTGTTACTTTCGGAGACAACTCAAATGGGAAGATCATTGGCAAAGGTAAAATTGGTATCAGTTCAATTTTCATTGATAATGTGTCTTTAGTTGACGGATTAAAGTTCAATTTAATAAGCATCAATCAACTAATCGATAGTGGACACAAAGTTTAGTTTTAAGGTGATCACTGCCTGATCAGTCATGCCTCAGATGTAGGCACCCTGGTTGGTACAAGAGATGGTAACCTTTACACTTTATCCTTTGATGCATCTGACTCTTCTCATGAAGTATGTCTTTCTATTCAACAAAATAATATTTGGTAGTGGCATCGTAGATTAGGCCATGTGCATGTGGATCTAATCAATAAACTTCTCTCGAAAGAGTTTGTCAGAGGCTTACCAATGTTTAAAGTTTGTCAAGGATAAGGTTTGTGATGCCTGTCAATATGGTAAGCAGTCAAAAACATCCTTTCAAGCAAAAAATGTGGTTTCTACCTCTCGCCCTCTTCAACTTCTTTGTTTAGATCTTTTTGGACCTATAAGAAATGCTAGCCTAGGTGGAAAATTTTATGCTTTCATCACTGTCGACGAATTTTCAAGATACACCTGGGTTCTTTTTCTAACTCATAAGGATGAAGCTTTGGAAAAATTCTTTAACCTTGTAAAGCTTCTACAAAATGAGAAGGAGTTGAAACTTGTAAAAATTCGAAGTGATCATGGCGGTGAATTTGAAAAAGATTTTATTCTTTTTTGTGATTAGAATGGTATCCCTCATGAGTTCTCTGCACTTCGAACCCCCAACAAAATGGGGTTGTAGAAAGAAAGAATAGAACTCTTCAAGAGATGGCCAAAACCATGCTTCATGAAAACTCTTTGCCAAAATATTTTTGGGCTGAAGCCGTTAGCACTTCCTGTTATGTATTAAATAGGGTCCTCATCAGACCAATCCTTGATAAAACTCCTTACAAACTTTTTTCAAATCGAAAACCAAAAATCAATTACTTTAAGGTTTTTGGTTGTAAATGCTTTATTTTGAACAATCGTGAGAACTTGGGTATGTTTGATGCAAAATCTGACGAGGGTATATTTCTTTGTTATTCATTAAAAAGTAGAGCATATATTTCTTTGATGCGTTCCATTGAGAGTCTTTGACTGAGTTGCTCGTCTAATAGTCCGTTTGCATGAGTATGAGATTGTTCCTATTGCTTCATCAATTCAATGCATGTTAGACAACATAAACATCAATGTTCGGTATCATCAAAACAAAATATAATCCTAGGTTAAATAACCGTAGGGTTAACAATATATATAGGAGCTGTTGATCTGGCCGTCCTTTCTACCTCTCGCCCTCTTTAACTTCTTCATTTAGATCTTTTTGGCCCTACAAGAAATGCTAGCCTAGGTGGAAAATTTTATGCTTTCGTCACTGTCGACGACTTTTCAAGATACACCTAGGTTCTTTTTTTAACTCATAAGGATGAAGCTTTTGAAAAATTCTTTAACCTTGTAAAGCTTCTACAAAATGAGAAGAAGTTGAAACTTGTAAAAATCCGAAGTGATCATGTCGGTGAATTTGAAAAAGATTTTATTCTTTTTTGTGATCAGAATGGTATCCCTCATGAGTTCTTTGCACTTCGAACCCCCAACAAAATGGGGTTGTCGAAAGAAAGAATAGAACTCTTCAAGAGATGGCCGAAACCATGCTTCATGAAAACTCTTTGCCAAAATATTTTTGGGCTGAAGCCATCAGCACTTCTTGTTATGTATTAAATAGGGTCCTCATCAGACCAATCCTTTATAAAACTCCTTACAAACGTTTTTCAAATCGAAAACCAAAAATCGATTACTTCAAGGTTTTTGATTTTAAATGCTTTATTTTGAACAATCGTGAGAACTTAGGTATGTTTGATGCAAAATCTGACGAGGGTATATTTCTTTGTTATTCATTAAAAAGTAGAGCATATAGAATTTATAACCGAAGAACTCTTGCTATTGATGAATCTATGCATGTTGTATTTAATGAATCTAAACTCGAAAATCGAAGTAAGCATGCAGGTGATGACAGTGAAGAACTCTCCTTGGACTTAAACAACAAACTAAATGTTTCTTCAAATGAGGGGGAGTGTTCAACATCATCCCACAAAGACACTATCGAAATTCAGCCTCTTCCCAAAAGCTAGAGATATTCATCTAGTCATCCATTAAAGCAAGTCATTGGCATTGTTGAGCCAGAGTGCCTACATGGTCTACGGTAAATCTTTTCTGTGCCGATTTTGCTTTTCTTTCTCAAATAGAGCCGAAAAATGTTTCAGAGGCTCTAAAAGATGCTGAGTGGATCCTTGCCATGCAAGATGAATTGAATCAATTTAAGAGAAGTGATGTTTGGTCACTAGTCCAGCCTCCTGTTCAACAAAAGGTCATTGGCACCAAGTGGGTTTTTCAAAACAAATTTGATAAAAATGGCCATATTGTTCGTAACAAGGCTAGACTAGTTGCTCAAGGATAAAATCAAGTCAAAGGGGTTGATTTTGATGAAACCTTTGCCCAAGTTGTTCGCTTGAAGCTATCCGGATACTTTTGGCATTTTCATTGTCAAGATGCGGTGGAAGAAGACTGGCACATCATTGTCAAGGCAAAACCAAGAGTCTTTTTTGATCTTTTCGAAGAAGAATCTCTAGACAAGCTCATAGCCAATATCATACTCATTTTTGGAATGAGCAAACTTCTGATGACTCAATATTCATATGTGATAAGGATGTTACCTTGGTTAGGCAAGGTTAGTTAGAACTGAAGTGGACATCACACAAACCCGCTGATCATAGGGAAAGGAGAAAGGGGAGAAAAACATGACAAAGGATGCTCAACTGATAAATGTTGAATAATAAAATTTTAAGTGGTAATTCTTGCTGATATAGGTAAAAAATGCCTGCGCCCCAGCGCCTGTTGCTCAGGCGAGTCAAATGCAAACCCCTCCTGTAAGGCATCCAATTAGACAAATTAATTGAAATACTACATTATGCTTAAACAAATACTATCGTAGACAAAAATAAGATAATTGTACCAGCCACTATTCCCATAGGGACTCTCGTGTCTCGGAATCCCAGTCCTTCCAGTACAGCCGTGCCTCCAAGAATCGGCCCTTCACAAGAACGACGATCTTCGTCTTCGCCTGGGCCACGGCCTCGTCGAGATCCTACAAAACATCGACATTAATACAATTTAAATATAAGGCTAGCAAAAATTAACTAAGCATCGTTATCAACTATACCTGAGGTAGAGCCCACAAAAGAAAGAGAATCAATGAGCGTGTGGGAGGAATCGGCGTCGAAATGGGATGACGGTTGTGGCTGGGGCCCCATCTACTGTACGTGAGCACTGTGTGCCTCGTCATCAGCCGGCAATGACGAGGTGGGACCCACCGGGGAGGAGGTAGCTCGGCGTCCACCCCGACCATGAATAGCCCGTATTCTATCCATAACTGACTTTGTATAGATAAACTGCAAAGAAATTAACACATGCCACGGGAAATTTCTTAGACTTGATAACTTGAAAGGTGCTTGGTCAACTTGAAAGGTGTCTACCTCACTATCATATGCCACGGGCAATTTCTTGGACTTGATAACTGTATACCAATGAGATTTGGGATTTCTGATGTCCTCCGCGTAAAAGACTTGTTCAGCTTGACTAGCAAACACAAACGGCTCATCCGATGCAAGTCTTGACTTGACATTGACATCTACAATCCCTTGAAAGGTAACACATATTCATTTATTGCATGTGACATCGAACCACGTACACTTGAACATTACCAAGCATTTTTGGGGACCCATATATGTTAGCTTAACAATCTCATCTAACTCTCCGTAAACGTCCATGCGATTTTTGGCAGAATAGTCGCCGTTGACCAAGACTCCACTGTTTTGGGTTTGTTTTGTTCGGTCATCATCTTTTACGTTAAACCTAAACCCTTTGATGATATAGCCTCCATGACAGGATTCTTGTTTGTTAGAGCCTTGAGCTAGTAATTTCAGGCAGAATGCAACTGGTCTATCCATTGACTGAACCTATAGTAGATGACGGTAAAAATTAAGGATAAATCAGTATACTAATTGGCCACAGAACTGTATATAACACATAATATAATTTTGTTAAAGACTTACACGCCTTTTGAACCACTGTACAAATTGTAATTTTCGATGAGATTCAAGTCCAGCGGGATCAGTGATTAATGATTCTGCATTGAACTCACTGTAAACCAATATAGTTGACTCTCTTATCACACACTTTCAATTATATATAGCAATGTAAGTGAACTAAGATATTAACTTACTCAACAAATGCCGAAACTTCATCGCAATTTACATGGGCATATATTGTTGAGGCACTGTACTCTTCATCTGTTAGTCATCGAGTATACGTTCGGCCGAACGGACTACCTGACTGCTTGAATATTGACAATTGCCCTTCCAAATTTGTGCTTGATCCGGGGTCATTTCGGCCTAGTTGATTTAACCTTGTATCAACATCAGGCCCAAATATTGACTACAAAAGTTTACAAGCTCTTCCATTACGTAAGCCTTTGCAATTGTGCCCTCAACCCGAGCCTTATTGCGGACTTTTTCTTTAAATGGAACATGAACCTAGAAGTTTAATGAATCGAGTTAGGTGGAATATCAATGATAACAGGTGTCGCATTAAGTGTAAACGAACAACTGTAACAATTTAAAGATTATCTCTCAAAGGAAAACATCCACCAATATTGCACGGTTCCACCCATCTTAGCTTCATATGCCAAGTGAACAGGCATATGCTCTATTGAATCAAAGAACGAAGGTGGGAAGATTTTCTCCAGCTTGCAAATCGTCACCACAATGTTCTTCTCAAGCACTTTCATGTTACTCACTTAGATCGTAGAAGAACATATATCTCGAAAGAAATGAGATAATTCAGTCAAAGTCTCACAAACAACCAGTGGCAACAGTCCCCGGAAGGCAATAAGAATGAATCTCTCCATGAATACGTGGCAGTCGTGACTCTTCATCCTTTGGAACTTGCATTCCGATACATTGCAACAACGAGATATGTTGGACGCAAACCCATCTGGAAGCTTCAAATTCTTAACCCACTGACAGACCTTCTCCACTTGTTTCTTGTCTAGACAGTAAGGTGCTTTCAGAAGTATCGTCCTCCCGCTGACTGTCCGAGGATGCAATTCACGGCGTACACCCAACTGTTGTAGATCCCTTCTCTCTTTAAGGTGATCTTTCGATTTGCCCTTGACATTCATCACTGTGTTGAACACATTATCAAAACATTTCTTCTCAATATGCATCACATCCATGTTGTTTCGGATAACGAGCGTCCTCCAGTAGGCTAACTCTCAGAAGATACAAAATTTTCTCCAGTTGTGCTCTTTCCCGTACCCTGGAATCTTCTGATCCGGCACACCCTTGCCGTGTGGTATGTCAGTATCAAGTGCCTCCAGGTGTGAGAGAACTTCTTCACCAGATGGGTAGTCTAGTGTGACAACCTCACGCTCGATTGTCATGTCAAATTTATCCTTCTGCCTACGAAACTGATGGCCCGGTGGCAAAAGCTTACGGTGACATCCGAACCACGAGGGCTTTCTGTCGTGCTTTAACGTATGACCGGGGTTCACACCCATACAAGCAGGGCATGCTAGCTTCCCATGTGTGCTCCAGCCACACGTCATTCCCAATGCAGGAAAATCATGTATAGTCCACATCAAAGCAGCCCTCATTTGAAAATTGGTTTTAAGGGATGCATCATATGTTTCGACTCCATGATTCCATAACTGTTTTAACTCATCAATCAACGGCCTTAAATACACATCTATGTCCTTGCCGGGACTCTTCGGCCCGGAATAAGCAACGACAAGAACATGTACAACTTCTTCATGCACATGCCTGGTGGAAGGTTGTACGGGACAATAATAACAGGCCAATAGGAGTAAGGCATGGTAGACTGACCGAAAAGGTTGAACCCATCGGTTGCCAGACCAAGTCTAACATTCCGAACCTCCTGAGCAAAGACTGGATGCCTATAGTCAAACTCCTTCCACGCCTCTTCATCAGCTGGGTGTGTCAGCACATCGGAACCGTTGCTATGAGCCCTCATATGTTCAGCCGTATTGGAGGAGTAGTACATTCTCTGAAGCCTTGGTGTAACTAAAAAATATCACAATATCTTCCATGCAATGTTTTTCTTTTTCCCTTTGTCCGGTTTGTACCTCGAATGATCACATACTGGACACTATGACAAATCTTTATTCTCTTTCCAGAACAATACACAATCATTATTGTACGTATCTATCTGCTTATAGCTCAACCCAAGTTTCCTCATCATCTTCTTCGCGTCATAGTACGACGGCGGTAGCTTTTCACTTTCAGGTAGAATTTCTTTGATTAAGGTAACAAACTCGTTAAAACCTTTCTCACTCAGCCCGTGGTCTGATTTCAACTGTAATAACCTACTAACCGCAGACAGTAGTGTGTTTTGGAGCTCCATCCCACACCGGCTCTTCCGCAGCTCTCAACAACTCATAAAACTGATGAGACCCCTCGTTCGGTGGTTGGGGACTGTCGTCACCACCGTCGTTACCCCAGTCAACATTAGCATGCCCAGCATCCATAATCATATCTTGGTAATCATACCGTGCCTCCTCCCTAACTTCAATTTGACTAGCCGGGTTGGATGACAATACTATCATTTTCCCGTGTTGCGTCCACCTTGTGTATCCACCCATAAAACTGTACCGACGAAGATGCCATTTTACTTCAATTCTTTTTCTCCAATGCAACAATTCACATCTACTGCACGGACACCTTATCTTATCAAAGTCAACATGTGCAGGATGCACGTAAGTGAAGTCGAGAAATTTGTCAACGCGACACTCAAAATCGTTAGCATTCTTCCTTTTCATCCAACTTCGATCGACCGACATGACGACTGAATTATCGTACTATATACCACCTTCAATTATGACCAGTCATTAGGCAGGGTCGATGTAAATATGAATGCATGAATGTGACAACATGTCTATATATTTCCTCTCCATTCTGAAATAGCTAGTGGTCATATCCCATTCAGAAAAGCACATGTTTATAAAACAGTGAATAACTCATGCTTAGTCCTATGTCTGCAGAAAATTTGGCAGATATCAACTAGGTGTTCTAATATTCATCTAACTTTGCCTTGCAAGGTTTGACGGATGTTAGAACACTAGATCTGTATGCACCCGGAGAAACACATGAGAACGTGTACCAAATATCCACGACATAGAACATAGAGCATGAGTTGAAACACTGTTTTATAAACACGTAGCTTTTCCAAATTGTCTAAACTGGACATCCAATGGCTCATTACAAAGCATTACTTTGAAATGAGTACCTTTGAACTGGAACTAAGGATTTTTATGCATGCATGCGTTCAGAAATTGATAACGTATGCAAGAATCCTTTGGAAATATCAAAATTGTAGAAAGATTGTTGCATATGTTACCAATTCAACTTTAAATAGAATTTGTTGGTAACGAGTTGAATTATCTCGTTTCGAATGGACTTCACAAAACAACAACGAATATAAAAAATGCAGGGTTTATAAACAACGATAAATTGAACCATCTATGGGCTAATTAGTATTAATGATGATTACCTTGGGCTAATTACAGTTGATTAAGGTTGATTGGGAGTAATTAGGGTTATTTTTAGCTGATAGCCGGGTTTAATTGTGCGGACTAGTGTTGATTAGTCCTAATTAGGGCTAATTAGGCTTAATTGGGTTATGTTAGGGCCAACTAGTGTTAATGAGGATTACCTTGCTCTAATTATAGCTAATTAGGGTTGATTAGGAGTAATTAGGGTTATTTTGAGCTAATAGCCATGTTTAATTGTGCGGAGTAATGTTGATTAGTCCTAATTAGGCTCAATTTGGTTGTTAGGCTTAATTGTACGGAGTGGTGTCCGATGCCTCCAAACACGTGTCCGACAGCTCTGGACATGTGTCTGACACCTCTGGACACGTCCGAAGACATTGATTTTTTTTAAATGCCAGACACGGTGTCCGTCACCCCATGAAGAGGTGCCGGCCACCTCCTGACGATGTGTCCACAAGTCTAAAGCAAAAATGTGACATTTCAGCATCGGTATCGATCGAACGCGGTGTTCGTGACCTAACGACACCTCGACACATCATCGACATATCCGAACACGTGTCTGACACCTCTGGACACGTATCCGACACCTCCGGACATGTCTAAAGACATTGATTTATTTTTTAAATGCCGGACACCGTGTCCGTCACCCCTTGAAGAAGTGTCGAACACTTCTTGAAGAGGTATCCACAAGTATAAAGCCAAAATATGATATTTCGGTGTCGATGTCTATCGAACGCGGTGTCCGTGACCTACCGACACCTTGAAACCTCATCGACACATCCAGAAACGTGTCTGACACATCCGGACACGTGTTCGACACCTTAGGACATGTGTCCGACACCTCCGGACAAGTATCTGACACCTTCGAACACGTGTCCGACACCTACCGACACGTGTCCTACACCTCCAGACATGTCCGAAGACATTGATTTATTTTTTTAAATGCCGGACACTGTGTCCGTCACCCTTGAAGAGGTGCCAGACACCCCTTGAAGATGTGTCCATAACTATAAAGTTAAAATGTGACATTTTGGTAGGTGTCGATCGGACATGGTGTCCGTGACCTACCGACACCTCGACATCTGATAGACACATCCGGAAACATGTCGGACACCTCCGAACATGTGTCTGACACCTCCAAACATGTATCTGACACACCTACCGACACGTGTCCGACACCTCCAGACACGTCCAAAGATATTGATTTATTTTTTAAAATGCCGAATACCGTGTTCGTCACCCCTTAAAGAGGTGCCAGACACCTTTTGAAGACGTGTCCATAAGTATAAAGCTAAAATGTGACATTTTGGTGTAGGTGTCAATCGGTCGAGGTGTCGGCAGGTGAAAACGGACGCGGTGTCTGTGACCTACCGACACCTCGTCAACACATTTGAAAACGTGTCTGACACCTCCAGACACATGTTCGACACCTACCGACACGTGTCCGACACCTCCAGACATGTCAGGAGACATTGATTTATTTTTAAATGCCGGACACCGTGTCTGCCACCCCTTGAAGCGGTGTCTGTCACCCCTTGAAGCGGTGTTGGACACCCCTTGAAGAGGTGTCTACAAATATAAAGCCAAAATATGACATTTTTTGGTGTTGGTATTGATCGGACGGGGTGTCCGTGACCTACCGACACCTCGACACATCCGGACACGTGTTGGACACCTCCAAACTCGTGTCTGACACCTCTCTGCAGTGTTCGAAGACATTAATTTATTTTTTAATTGTCGGACACCCATTGAAGAGGTGTCCACAAATTGTGATTTCTGATGAGATTCAAGTCCAGTGGGATCAGTGATTAAAGATTCTGCATCGAACTCATTGCAAACCAATATAGTTGACTCTCTTATCACATATTAATTTTTTTAATTAAGATATTAACTTACTCAATGGATGCTGAAACTTTGTCATAATTTTGAAGGGCATATATTGTTGCAACACTGTACTCTTCATCCGTTAGCCACCGAGTATAGGTTCATCCAAACGGACTACCTCACTACTTGAATATTGACAATTGCCTTTCCAAATTCGTGTTGGATCTGGGGTCATTTCCGCCTAGTTGATTTAACCCTGTATCAACATCAGGCCCAAAATATTGGCTACAAAAGTTTACAAGCTCTTCCATTACGTAAGCCTCCGCAATTGAGCCCTCAACACGAGCTTTATTACGTACTTTTTTCTTCAAATGGAACGTAAACCTAGAAGTTAAGCAAATCGAGTTAGGTGGAATATCAATGATAATAGGTTTCGCATTAAGTGTAAACGAACAACCGTAACAAATTTAAAGATTACCTCTCGAATGGATACATCCACCGATATTGCACAGGTCCACCCATCTTAGCTTCATTGACCAAGTGAACAGGCAAATGCTCCATTGAATCAAAGAACGAAGGTTGGAATATTTTCTCCAGCTAAAAAATTGTCAACACAATGTTCTTCTCAAGTACCTCCACGTTACTCACCCGGATTGTAGAAGAACATATATCTCAAAAAAAATGAGATAATTCAGTCAAAGTCTTGCATACAACCCATGGCAACAGTCCCCGAAAGGTAATAGGAATGAATCTATCCATGAATATGTGGCAGTCGTGACTCTTCATTCCTTGGAACTTGCATTCCGATATATTGCAGCAACGAGATATGTTGGACGCAAACTCATCCAGAAGCTTCAGATTCTTAACCCACCGACAGACCTTCTCCAATTGTTGCTTCTCTAGACAGTAAGGTGCTTTCAGAAGTATCGTCCTCCCGCTGACTGTCCAAGGATGCAATTCACGACGTACACCCAACTGTTGTAGATCCCTTCTTGGTTTAAGGTGATCTTTTGATTTCCCCTTGACATTCATCACTGTGTTGAACACATCATCAAAAATATTCTTATCAATGTGCATCACATCCATTTTGTTTTGAATAATGAGTGTCCTTCAGTAGGATAACATCTCAAAAATACAATGTTTCCTCCAGTGATGCTCTTTCCCGTATCCTGGAATCTTTTGATCTGGCACACCTTTGCCGTATGGTATGTCAGTATCAAGTGCCTCCAGGTGTGAGAGCACTTCTTCACCAGATGGGTAGTCCACTGTGACAACCTCACGCTCGATTGTCCCGTCAAATTTATCCTTCTGCCTACGGAACTGATGGTCTGGTGGCAAAAGCTTTCGATGACATCCGAACCACGAGGGCTTCCCGCCATGCTTTAACATATGACCGGGGTTCACATCCATACAAGCAAGGCATGCTAACTTCCCCTGTGTGCTGCAGCCACATGTCATTCCCAATGTGGGGAAATCATGTATAGTCCACATTAAAGCTGCCTTCATCTGTAAGTTCTGTTTAAGGGATGCATCATATGTTTCAACTCCATCATTCCATAATTGTTTTAACTCATCAATCAACGACCTTAAATACACATCTATGTCCTTGCCGGGACTCTACGGCCCTGAAATAAGCAATGACAAAAACATGTATGGCTTCTTCATGCACATGCCTAGTAAAAGGTTGTATGGGACAATAACAACATGCTATGTGGAGTAAGGCATGCTAGACTGACGGAAACGGTTGAACCCATCGGTTGCCAGACCAAGTCTAACATTCCAAACTTCTTGAGTAAAGACTTGATGGCTCGCAAAAGATTATTACAAAAAGTCCAACAGGCTTGATGGCTCATAAAAGATTATTATAATAAAAACTCATTAGACTAAAGGTCCACTGCAGCTTCTTCATCCTCATCTTCGGCATCATCTTCTTCCTTGTCTTGCAAACCCCCTGGACTTATCCCCAGTGCCTTGTAATGGTTCCGCTTGTCATGGTTGGTCATTTTGTTGCACAATGCACACCTTCTCAGCTTTTTAGGTTGAGTTGCTTGTTCAATAGAGCTCTTCATCCGCGTAGATCTCTTGCGGCCTTTCGTTTGCGATATAATTGGATCCAAAGGCCGGATATCATTGTCGTCTTCCTCCCCCGGCTCATCATCTTCTGATCCCTGTGTAGGCTTAGGGTCAACCGCATTGCTGACTGAAGCTGCTTCCAATTGGTCGACGATGGGCTCTTGCTGCTGAGCTACCTCGAGGAGATGTTTATATCCAGTCATTGTAGCAGCACCCTTTACGGACAAACGGGTGAACATTGTCACCAGATGATTATACCGCAACGTCTCTGATTCTTCAAAGTCAGTATACGGGTGCTCCGGAAAGGCAATGGTACCGTGCAACCTGTTTGCACCTTTCGTCCACCGTGGCAGGACGTATTTATCGGGGATTGTCCTGATATTCTTCTGGGTGAAAAACCGCAGAATGTGTCTACACAGGATGCCATGGAACTCAAACTTCTTGCAAACACATGTCACCGAATCCGTCAATGTGTCATGGCTCACCGTATAAATTCTGCGCAGCTTCTCAGGGACGAGGTCATTCACGAGCGAATAAACCTTGTACTCACGCGTAGACTTTTCTGCCACCTTGTTTATACTGTATCGTCCCGATTTTTGCAGCTCTACTTGGTATAGCATGAAGATCTCCTTCGTATAGACTTTGGCACCGTTCAGCTCCAGCGGGGTCTCAAGCAACCTTCTCCTTTGTTTGTACGTGCTTGCAAAGTCTGCAGCCCTTTCTTTCACGAATAACGAGGCAACCGCTTTTTGTGCGGATGTGACGAAACTCTTCAAATTGGTAGTTGTACCCACATAACTATCGAACGTGGCATTCATAGATTCACTCCTGCCCGTCGTTTTCATGCCCGCAGAAAAATACCTTCTCGTGTAAACGCCAATCCATTGCTCTTTGAGCTCGTACAAGTGCTGGAGCCACTCGTTGTCTTGCAATGAGTAATCCTCAACAAGCTTTTCCCACCTCTCCTCAAATTCCTCAATCGTTAATGACTTGTTAATGCACTTGTCAAAATCCTGTTTAAAGTCTGGATACTTTGCATACACGTGATGCAGACGTTCAGGGTATTTGTTGCTTATGTGCCAAGTGCACAAGTTGTGTCGAGTATCTGGGAAGACGGTAGCAATAGCCTTCTTCATTGCCAAATCTTGATCGGTGATGATAACTTTGGGTGCTTTGAAGTTCATTGCTTCCAGCCACGCCCTAAACAACCATACAAAAGAACTCTCGCTCTCGTCCCTTAACAAGGCGAACCCGAACAGGATGGAGTGATAATGATGATTGACGCCTCTGAAAGGAGCGAACGGCATCGAGTACTTGTTGGTACGGTATGTGGTGTCGAAAGTCACGACATCCCCAAAATGCTTATAAGCTAGCCTCGAACGACCGTCGACCCAAAAAATTGTGCTAACTCGATGCTCGTCGTCAAGTTTATAATCGAAGGTAAACTGCGGGTCCTCCATCTGCATCCGTTTCAATAGGCTCATTGTGGATTGAGCATCATTGAGGTCATACGCGGCTCGTCTATGGGTTCGGACCGCGTTACGAACGTCTGTCGTGTTAAAGTTTAAATTTTGAATTCCCCCAGCCTGTTCAGCAAGAACATTAACAATGTCGGTAGGTCCTATCCGCGCATTGCTCATTGTGTGAATTAGGCTCCTTGCGACCTTACCCATCTTCTTGTGTTGATGCATCTGACTCACCTTAGAAGGGTTACTAACGGGTGATTGTGTGCCAGTTCCAGGCTAGTAATAAGCCAATGATCTTGTTTGGGTTTATAGCTTACGAACATCTTGACCTGGCAATTTGTGCGCGCAAAGCAGTCCCGTCTTCTCCGCGCATATCCTATTTTGTCATCACTGTCATCATTGCCTACGCGTGTCTCATTTTGCAGTGGGTTTCTGCCCCTATGACACTCGTATAAGCGAGAGCATATTTTTTTTGTTACGTTGCTTGTTCTTGTAGTCTTTATTCTAATGCCAAAACCAACCCTCAATGAATACGCTCGAAAACATTCTTCCGCTTCTTCCAATGTTTGAAACGTTCGTCCTAGATACGGATCACTAGCATCTACTGGGGTGTTGGAGCTCGACACGAAATCAGACATTGTGAAACAAAACCTATGTAGAAATAGATTACGCTTAACTAACAAATGACGTTTCGTGAACATATCAAATCAAAATTACTTTGATGAATAGACCAATTTAGGTGACAAATATACCAAACATAATCTCAAAAGTATCTCCAATTTAACAATTCTTAATATCTCAAACATAACAAATTAAAATTACTAAGATGAATAGACGAATTTAGCATGACAAAATACAACAAACTTAATCTCAAAAAAAATTGAATTTAACTATAATAAATTTTTTGAAGTTAACAAATTAATTTCTTGAACATCACAAATTAAAATTACTTTGATGAATAGACTGATAAATAAAACAAACATAAACCCAAAAAAATCTATATATCCATAAAAAAAAAAAAGGAAACTTCATCATTCAACCCATAAAGAAAACTTCACCATTCACAAACTTACGTTGTTTGAGTGAAGCTTGAAGCAAGTGTTACTTGAAGCTTGAAGGGAGCTGAAAATGGAAGCAAGTGGATCTCAAGTAGATGAAAATGGAAAAAGAGATAGGAATTATGACACTTTTGGGGTATATTTGCCAAGTGATCCGCCACACTGTGTAGCGGACGACAGTCGTGGGGACAAGATGTGACATGTGGACAGGATGTGACAATTGTCAGGCAAAAAGTCGTCTGCTACACAGTGTAGTAGACTACTTTTTGCCTGACAATTGTCAAGGTCAAAAAGTTGTCCGCTATACTGTGTAGCAGATGACATGGGAGGGGCAATTTGGTAAATAAATCATGTCCTCCGTTACACTATGTAGAGGACAACTGACAAACTTTAAAAAAAAAAAGATATGAGCCGTCCGTCCTTCAGATCGGCCAGATCACGTTGGCAACTTCTCCTATTTTGCCCGCGCTATCAACGGATCAGCTATATATATATATATATATATATGGAGCTGATCCGTTGGTAGCGCTAGCAAAATAGGAGAAGTTGCCAGCGCCATCTGGCATCCATGTGTGCTCTGTGGAAGTCCCAAATATTTTTTTTTGCCTTTTTTTTAAAGTCTATTCGCTACATAATGTAGCGGACGATTTTTTGACAAAAATACCCTGCAATTGAAAAAGAGCCCATCCGCTACATTATGCAACAGACAAACCTTTTTAGCTTTTTTCTCTTTCTCTCTCCTTCACCTCATTAATGTTCTAAGATTCTTTCATTTCTGTAATATCCCACATTGGATGTGGAATAGTGTGAGATGACCCTTATAAGACCTTGCCAAGGAACTCATAAGTACCTACTTGGCTAGCCCTTTTGAGGGAGGCAATGCCCTGTGGTGGGGCCGTGGACTGGGTCGTTACAGATGGTATCAGAGCCGACTATCGAAAGCTCAGGCTGGGGTATCCAGTCGGGTTGCCGATGGTTGGGGGAAACGAAGGCAAGCCCGAGTATATCCCACAGCAAGAGGATGGTTGGGGCAACGAAGGGTGAGCTGGGTATATCCCACATTGGCTAGAGAGGAAGATTCTGGGCTATGTACGATCGAGCCTTAGCGAGGACACTAAGGAATAGGGTGGGGAGATTGTAATATCCCACATTGGATGTGAAATAGTATGAGATGACCCTTATAAGACCTTGCCAAGGAACTCATAAGTACTTACTTGGCTAGCCCTTTTGAGGGAGGCAATGCCCTGTGGTGGGGCCGTGGACGGGGTCGTGGACCGGGTCGTTACAGATATAATGCCTAGTGGTTTAATTTATTTTTTAAGCGACGATTTCATATGCAACACATAGGTTGAATTACAAAGACGATATTTTGTAGGTAACCTTTAGCGACAAATTTAAACATCTTTTAGTGTCGGCATTTTTATTAACGACGATTTCTCTAACGAGATAGCGTAACCACCCATTTATAATTTTCTTAACACATTATGTATCGTAGATAATTTATGATGAGATCATTTTCGCAATAATAAGTGTGAGTTAAAAGTTTTAGCGACAAATGATAGGGTAGAGTTTTCATTTCTCTGACTAGGGTTTTCTTGTAACCTATATTTATATGTAACATGGTTTGGTCAGCCGTCAAGGGCTCCTTGCAACTCGACAGACTCACCTAGAGAGAGAGAGAGAGAGAGAGAGAGAGAGGGGCAGAGAGATGGCTTCAGAGAGAGGAGTCGAGGGATTTTTTCACGGCGAAGCTTTCCGGTAATATGTCGTTAACTTGCGTTTCTTTTTCAGTGTATATACATATACATATAGTGGGTTTAAGGATTTGTATGTATACGGGTTTGTGGGTTTCGGTAGTGTCGTAGCCGTGAGATGGATAGGCCGCCAAAGGAGTTGGCTTTTTGGGCGAGTTTCTAAATCTTCTCCTATGTTATGTAATGATTTGGAAAAGGAATTATGGCTGCTGGGTATTTTAAATGAGTCAGCCGTCTATATTGTAAACGGGTATTGTGCAAACGGTGGGGATGGTTGTGGAACTATGCCGAAGATGATGCAAATCTAGTGGTAGGTGTTGTGTGGTGATGTCAATCGCTGGTCTTGGTGCGATGGCACTCACCGATAGCCGATTTTTGGATGTTGCAGTGGTAGTGTGGCAGGTAGGTGAGTATGAGTTTAGGGCGTGAGGTAGTGTGTCTATGTATGTGCAAGTGTGCGTCGGTGAGAGAGAAACGAACAGGCGAAGAAGAAGGGATGTAGTAGACCCACTGCCGCACGGCACTGGGCTTGGTGGCCGTGAGTTTGTGGTGCTGCTCTGAGGCCATAGATCAATGGCCACCATGGCTGTGTGTTTGTGGGTTATTAGTGGGTGTAAAGGGTTGAAAATGGAGGGCTTGTGAACGTATGTGTGTGTGTGTGTGAGAGAGAGAGAAGGTTTGTGGGTGGTGAAAGGCTGAAGATTCATGCCGTGCGCTGTGTAGGGAAATGGAAGCTGAGTGTTAAGGGTATTTATACATGTGGGTGAGTTGCGTAAGGAAATGGAAGCAGAGTGTTCAAGTGTGCGTGTGTTTGTAAGAGTGAAATAGGTGGGTGAGATTGCACTGTGGTGTGTGGGATTCCTGTGTGATACTAAAGGATGAAGATGGTTAAATTTCAGCCGTGTTAGGTGGTTGTGTGCTCAGGTGTGTGTGTGTGTGTGTTAAAGAAATAAAAGAAGAGGGAGGCCTCAACAGTTAGGCATGGGAGTGCAGGTGACTGTGTGTTAGTGGTGTTAAACAAATAAGAAATAAGGCAGCGGGCTGAAATGGGTCTAATGGTGAGCTGTTTTGATGAGTTTTAAGTGCATATACCTTGTATTTTGGAAGATGATCTGGGTGTAGCATGAACCAGGTGAGTGGAGTGGGTGAGAGTGTGACCGGAGTGCATATTGTATATATGTGTGCTTGACTGAATCAATGAATGTGAATAAGTGTGTAAATTAGTGAGGTCACAGTGTGTTTGTGAATGAAACGTGTGTACATGTGAGTATCGAAAGCGGTAGAAGGCTGTACGTGGAGTGTGTGCTGCGTTGGGTACAGAAATTGAGAGAAGGGACTAAGGAGAAGTGAGTTTTGGATATAAAGTTAGCGGGTATTTTGGTTAGCGTTAAGTTTGACACATGCATATGTTAACGTACGCTTATCTTTAGCATGTGAAAATTTACAGTATAATACTTTAGACGATATTAGAATTCTTGGCAAAATTTTATAATTTTCTGAGATCGTATGAATTTTTAGTATTTTCTGTAATTTCAGATTTTGAAAATTCTTTAGGAACCATTAAACCCTGAAAATGTTCTGGGGAAAATTAGTGTAGTGTTTATATAGTATAATAAAGATTCAGTATAAATTTGATGATTTTTGAAGTTGATTTGTTGACATTTTCAGTACCGCATTGAATTTAGCAAAACGAAATCTAAAGAAATACTTTTAGTGTCTTTTAAATTCTGATTTCTATTTCTATAATTTTTAAATATATTTTAAAGTTCGTATAAAAATTATGGGACTTATTTTTCAATTGGAAGTAATTTTGACAATTTATGGGTTTTTATTGCATTTAAGGAAATTATTTTAATTCCAAAATATTGAACAAATTCAGAAAAATTCATGCTTTGACTTTTTACAATGTTTTAAGCCATAAAAGTGTTTTATTATAATTTAATGTGTATTTGGAGTATCATTACACATTTAAAGAGTGTATAGAGATTTCGGTTAGGTTGGCCGCGTGCGAGGCGCATTTTGAGTTGAGCGATTTCGGGGTTAGAAGTGAGCACGTGGGGGTATATGATATTAGGGTTATAATATTGTAGCATAAATTATGTTCTGACAAATGGTTTGCCAATCTAGGTTATTCAGAAAATATTGATCGAGGATTGGTAGCATCGCTTAGCTTGGACCGAGGTAAGGAATTCTATCCGAACCCTATTTTATCATTATATTTTCAAATGCTTATAACGACAGTTTTACAAACTAATTGAATGTTGATTTTTCTTGATTGATATAAAAAATGTTTTTAAATTGCCCATGAAACCCTAAATTGAGCCTTATAGCGATCGTTTGAAATTTTGTTTCATCTCATCTTGGAATCCATTGTTCATTTGATATGTTTATTGATTTCTCACCGTAAAGTATTTTTTAATTCTATTTATTACACCTCAATGTTGACATGAGTTAGTAACTTGGGAGCCATAAGGATGGTCTGTATTGTTGGCGTTATAAGGATGGTCTGTTGGATGGGTTTAACTAGTACCTAGATGGACTAGTCAGTGTACATATGCATATGTAAAGCGATCGAGCACTGCCGGGGTGGCTTTGCTTCTATACTGCTCATGTTCAATATTTCCTCTTTATGTTTTATTACACTTGAACTGTTTTGAATATTATCCATGCATGCTTTATTATGCCCAAAGTGTTCCAAATGACTATTATTTAAGGGAGTGAGTTAAATACTCATCCCTATGTTTATATCGTATTGTAGTGATTTCATCGAAAACAAACCTCTCAAAAAGATGTTATTGGACTTAAATATAAAATCGTTCGTTTTGTTCATCTTTGTCTAAATGTTGTATTTCAATGAAAATATTCTTTAAAAAAATTTTATATGAAAACTCATCCGAATCGTTTTGTTCATCTTTGTCTAAATGTTGTATTTCAATGAAAATATTCTTTAAAAAATTTTTATATGAAAACTCGTCCGAATCGTTTTGTTATGTTTTAAATCTTTGATCGACCTTACTGAGCTCTCAAAAGCTCACTCTCCTTTGACTTCCTTTCTGCAGGTAGCATTAGCCGTAGATTACCTGAGCATGGATTAGAGCCGAGCTAGCTAAGGAATTTAAATTTAAGTTTAGTATTAAAAGTTAGAACCCCTGCGTGGGTAAATTAATATTATTGTTTAAATTTTCATAGACTTAGACTTGGTATTTTAATTATGATAGTTGATTGAGAGTATAGTTTGATTGACGAATAGTTGCTCTGACAGATTGATGGTATTATTTGGTCACGTTTGAGATAGTATTATCTTAGTGTACCGATCGATTGAGCGTTAACGTTCTGAAAAATTCCGGGATGTTACACCCCTAGTCTGCCTCGTTGATGTTGTCTTGTTGCTTGGCTATAACGTGGTTAGGGAAAGCACTCTAAATGAGTTCCCTGCTTGTTGACAGTGTCTCTTCTATTTACTTGAGACTGAGATGAACATCTCATAAGATGGGACATCAATATGAGGAGTATGGCCTGTGAAACATGATCACTGGCAAAAAGGATGTAGGGCGTGTGAGTCAAGTCTGTCATGTCTGGTCGAGTCTAGTCTGTCCTGTCTGCATTGCATTGCATTTGATTTTCTTTTGATGTTAATGATTTTAATGACTTGTATTCCATTGATGTTTATCTTTTCACCTGTTTTAGTGTTCACTTGCATAGTCAGTCTGTGAGTCAGTCAGTCTTGTCCATGAAGAGGTGGCAATAATGCTGTTCTGTTGGACCTTAAAGCCGTTCAGTCTAACGAAAGAAAAAATTATCGTTTGACAAGTTATGTCGATGCTGAAATTTATTGACTACTCTTGATTCATTGCTATCGTTGAGATGATTATTATTCCTCCGAGCCTTTTGAATCATTTGTACACGATATTCCTCGTGTTGTCTTCACTGGGCGATTTGCGCTCATTCCTTATGTTGTATTGTGCAGGCGGTAAGGTTGATCAAAGAGAACCCTCTAGAGAAGGAAAGAGAAAAAAGTTAGAAAAGTTGAGCAAGGGGATACGTTGTGTGAGGTAAATATTGAGATGTGAGATCAGTTGTTAAGAATCATACAACTACAGTTGTATATTAGGTTGTAAATATTCATGTTGTTTAGAGACTTGAAAGTCTTCCGCTGTAGTATGATGTATGTTTATAAGGAAAATTTTTGTAGGGATGCATTTTGGAGCGTCTATTAATGATATATGAGTATGAGGATGTAGTTGCTCTGTATTCAGCACACGATTTTGAATGTGATTATGATCGATAACTCAGCCCGGTGATGTCACCAGGGTTGAGGGTGTCGCAAGTTGGTATCAGAGCTTAGGAAAATGATTCTGTAGACTTTTGATGTGTCTGGTTGAAGGGCTAAGTTGTCAATGAGAAAAGTAGAAGAAGAATCTTGATGATTTGACTGAAATAGGAGGATGGTTAAGATATGTGGGTTGAGGTTGGCTAAGGCATATATATTATGACCTCAGCATTCTGGCTATTGATGCTAGGAATAGAAGAAAGAGTTGGTTGATCTAGTTTTAGAAGAGTGGGTTGATGATGATAAGGGTGCGGTGTCGGATCTCGAAAAAGGATCCTAATGAAGAGGTAAACGAGATGTAATTAGGATTGAAAGAACCAGATGAAGGTTCAGTAGGGAGTGAATTTGTTGGAACCACAGGGAGGGTAGATGAGGTTGAACACTTTTATTGTGTGAACTTGGAATGAAGAAATGAGGAGTCGAGAGTGAGAATGAGTAAAGTTTTGATGGACTTTCGAAAGAGAAAAAACTTCCAATTGATGAGGAAAAGGGGACTGATCGACAAGTTCATTCGAGTCCCAAACAAGCGGTATTAACTAAACGATTGAGAGAATGAAAGTTGAATGAGAGAATAAAAAGTAAGTATCCAACTAGATATTAATGGAGATGATGGATGCCAATAAACGGTTTGTCACAAAGGTAAGGCAGATTCTTTAAGACTGTGCGCCTCATGGGGTTTTATCTGAGGGTATGCAACAAGGGATTCTTAGTGAGAGTCATTGAAGCCAAAAATTGTTAAAGGAGCGTTATGGCTTCTCTGAGGTTAATGGGGTGTACGAGTAGGGGTAGAGTCCGCTTTTGAAGTTGGACCTAAAGTTGAGAAGGATAAGGGTGATGGGGAACTAGTATCATTTACATATTATTGGAGAAAAAGGTTGTTTAGTGATGAAAACCATTAGCTGTTTGAGAGTGAAGGTTAATATTCTGGTGTGCAATATCAATTATCGTGACACTCCTTCCTCGGAAAGAGAGAGAGATGGAGAGGATTCCCAATCGAGAGAGGCCCTCAGTAGAAGTGATTATGGTGAATGTTCAGGATGTAGGTGGAAGGAATAAGCAGAGAGTTGTATCAAGTCAAGAAGACCTTAAGAAAGAGCTAGTGAGACTTCTACAAAAAGATTGTGGGAGTTCTAATGGTACAACTGGTGGCTACTATTATGACAGCCCCAGTAAAATGAAGAAAAGAAGGTAGATCTTAGCACTTTAAGGATGCCCGTTGAGTACAATCTCACGGGAGTATGGACAACTACGTTGAATTGAGAGATGGAGAAGATAGTTAAAGTAAAAAGATGTGAGGAAACGTCAAAAATATGATTTTTGCTAGCCATATGTACAAGAGGAGTTTTAAGCTGTTGAGAATTGGCAAACCAAGTTGAGGTGGGTAGCTTATTTGGCCTGCATTGCCCGGAATAGGCAAGAGTAACATGTTGATGATAAATATTTTTGCTTAAACTGCAGAGTAAGTCGGAGACACATTTACCATGCTAAATGGAAGTATAGAAAGGCAGTAAAGGATGCCAGGGAATTTGGTGAGTTGGCCTAATTACCCTCACCAGACGATGGCTAAAAAAATGTGAAAAGTGGAACAAATGAGGTGAGTTGGAATAGGTAAGGGGTACTAATGGGGAATTACTATGAGAGTAGTAGAAAAAAAAAACTAAGTGGTGGAGGCAGAGAATGAAGAGGTCTGGAAAGAAAGAAGCGAGCGAGGATGGAAAAGAGGTAGAATCCAGGGTTGAAACTGAAAAAGTGGGAAGAATTTTAAGAAACGAGTACATGATAATTAGTCCGGACAAGTTCAGGACAAAAACAAGGAGATAGAAAATGTAGATGGTGCGGATTGGGGCATGAGGATACAGATTATATCAAGGCAATTACAGAATGCCTTACATGTGTGAGTAAGCCATTGAGCTAATGTTAAGATGAATCAAAGGGGACTATTCCAAGTATTACCAGCCGGGACATATTGTAAGAAGGTGCTCTAAAGAAAGGTGATGGTCACTGAAAGCAAAAAGAAAAGAGGGGTTTGTGAAACTAGGTATCGATTATCAAAACTGAATGAGGCGACAGTCAGGAATAATTACTCATTGCCTGAGGATATGTGGATCAATTGCAGGGTGCTAAGTGTTTTCTTTCTGTGATTGATCTTAGAATAGGTCATCACTAGTTAAGGATGAAGTTGTCAAGATTGTCTTTAGAAACTGAGAAATGCATTATGAATTCTTGGTGATGTCATGTGAATTTATTAATGCCCCAGTGGCATCTATGAATTTAAGGAATCAAGTTTCTTTGAGAGCACTTGATCATCGAGTCGTCATCTTATTGATGACCTTAGGGATGGTATAAAAGGCAAGGAAGAATTTGCGCAGTGGCAAGTTTGTCAAATTTTAAGAAAGCTAAGTTGTATGGGGTTGATGCGGAAGTAGGTTAGGAGATTCGGGAAAAGTTGAAAAGGTAGCAATTAGGGAACGTCATAAAAATTGGCGTTGAGATTAATAGCTTCCTAAGCATAATCGAAGGCTACCAGAGGGTGATTGACAATATCCCTAAGATGCCTTATCAAAGAAATCTGACTGCGATGATTGCTATGCCAAGTTGATAAGAATGTAAACAACTCGAAATCAAAGTTCGAGTAAGGAGAAAAGGAAGTAATAGTTTGTTTCACATGGAAATGCAACCCGCACATCTTAATTAAATCAAGGAAGCTTAAGCCCAAGATGAAAGGATGTTGAGATCCAGCGGGGATTAGAAAGGAGTAAGATAGAAATTTTGATGGGGATAAGGACAGTGATTATGAATGCGAAAGTTGGATATGTGTGTCCACCTAGTGATGAATTGAGAGAAGAAAGGGTGAAGGGTACTCATAGTTTGAAGTTTCGATTTACTTAGGGTAGAAGAAAATGTACCCTACGTTAGGGGCCAAAGAATTTTGGTGGCCTATCACGAAGAGGGATATATAAAAGTTTGTATCCCATAGTTTGACCCACTAACAGGTAAAAGTGGATTATAAGGAGATTACCAGATAGTGGCAACCACTCCTTGCACCTGAGTGGAAGTGGGAGCACATTACAACGAATTTTGGTGTTAAGGTTACCACGAACAACTAAGGGATATATGTCCATCTGGGTTGTAGTGGATAGGTTAACTAAGACGTCTCGATTTATTTTACCCAGAAAGAATATTTTTCTGAACGACTTGCTCAAACTTATGTTAAACAAGGGGTTAGTTGTTATGCAGTTCCAGTAACTATTGTGTCCAGTAGAGATGCAAGGTTCATCTCCAGAATTTTGAAATAAGTGAGTTAACTATGGGGACGGCCTTTTACCTCGAATGGATGGCCAGTCGGGATGTGCAGTATAAATATTAAAGAGTGTTGAAAGCCTGCACTATTTATCTTTGCAGAGCATTGGGATGAGCAGATATCCTTAATTGAAAATGTTGCATGTTGATTTATTAGAATCGATTTGGGAAAACAAAGACTATTTCACACGAGACTGGGCAAAGATAGAAAACAAGGTGATCGATATCCAAAAGAGAAATCTTACTGCACAAAATTAGCAGGAAAGTTATGCTGACAAGAGGTGTAGGAGGTTGGAGTTTGAAGTTGGTGACCTAGTAAATTTTATAAGTGTCACTGTGGAAAGGAGTCATGCGATTCGAGAAGTGGAGGAGGTTAAGTCCGAGGTTCATCGGACCGTTTAAAATCCTACCTCGGATTGAGAAGATAGCATACAAACTCGATCTACGTTTAGGATTGAGTTAATTACATAGCGTCTATCGCGTGCCAATATTGAGGATGCATGATCCCGACCCTAAACATGGGATCCAAGAGGAACAAGTTGAAATACGAGATAATATCTCATACTAGGAGGCCCCGATAGAAGTGATGGATAGAGAGGAATATGTGTTATATTAATGCATGTGGTTAAAGTTGACTAGAAGAAAATTAAGCGCTCAAAACGGTTACCTTGAAACCCAAGACGCTAATGCGGTAATAATGTCCGCATCTAATTACAGAATAAGGTTTGTTCATATTTCGAGAATGAAATCTATTTAAGGGGGAGGGTGTGATACCCCGAAAAATATCAAAAATTAATCTAACCGTGAGTTTGATTAATTAAGGGGTGCTATTTCTATTAAGTAGCAATATGTTGATGATGATTAAGTGTTAGGGAGCTAGATAGGGGGTTAGTTTAGTTTCGTGGGTTAAAATGTAATTTTGGAAAGTTAAGGGGGCAAAACTATAATTTTGAAAAATATGGTAAACGAGATGCATATTTTTATTACGTAGCATCATTTCGACAATAACGAGGTGTTAGGGGGGCTAAAGGAGGGGTTAGGATGATTTTGGGGTTAAATTATAATTTTCCAAAGTTAAGGGGTCGAAATGCAATTTCAAAAACTTTGGGCACTAAAGTGAAATTTTGGAAAGTTGCACTTAGGTGTAAAATGTCCAGAGGAAATTAATTTGAGAATGCCACCTCCTGCTTGGCTTCAGAATGACTAATACAAGTTAATGTTTAAGTAATGAATTAGATGGGAACTAAGGAAAGTCATTCGGATGAAGAAAAAATAAAAACAAGAGAATAGAGTAGCAGTAATTGAAAAGAAAAAAAAAATAGAGCAAAGGAAAGAAAGAGGAAAAACAAAGGAAGAAGAAGCTCGGCCATGGAAAAAAAATCGGAGAAATGAAGAAGCTTGGAGCGGTAAAGCTCCTAACCTTATTTTCGCATATCAATATGTGATTCTAGGGTTTAGTTGTGCATGTGCTGTGCATTCTCCGTGAATATAGCATGTGGGTTGGTAATATGTGTATGTATAAATTCGTCTGAGTATGGCAGTGTGAATTTGTGTCTATAGAAGTGTGCTGGTAGGGGTAATGGTGGGTGAGGTGTGATATTGGAGGTTTATATGAGAGTTCAAGGTTAACATGTATGGTTGGGGCTCGGCAGAGGAAGGGAACGAAGAACCACAAGTGGGTTACAGTGTGATCACTATAAATGGGTCTCGGGTGTGCGTGAGTTTAGGCATGATTTTGGTGTAATGGTGTATATATATTGTGTAGGGTGAATTTTCCATGAGTTAGAGTGTGAAGGATGGGGTGTACTGTCTGTGGGTGCATGAAGCACACTGCCGCGACCGCAGCAGTGTCACGGTGATGGGTTGTGTGCTTAAATCATGTTTGATTGTGTGTGGATGAATGGTTGTAAGTGATATAGTGTATAAGTAACGTCTTAGTGAGTGGAATGGATTTGCAAATATAGATTCGTGAGTAGGGTGGGTAACACGGTGTACTTCAGCAGAAAAATGGAGAAGATGAAGTGTATGTGCAGTTTAGGTGAGGTAGTGTGTGTTGTGATGTGAATAGTAACTATTTTTGTCACTAAAGGTGGAAATTAACTAATCAGTTAGAATTCGAATTTTAAAAAATAGTTAAGGTCAGATTTAACCAATGTTTAAAAACAAGACCCTAGTTATTTTTAGGAGACCAACATCGTGGAAAATATTCAGATTTTTCCGAGGTCAGGAAAGGGGTGAACGGATGCATGAAATGTGGAGCTTTACGGTAAAATTTAAAATATCAAACGAGTGCAGTTTTGTGTGAAAATTTTATGGAGACCTTAAGATGCTATGAAGTTCCATTTCTCAAGATTTTGGGTCATTCCGAAGTCATTATCTATTTTTGGCCGAACGAGCTTTTAAGCGCTCGGTCGAGACACTGGTTCGGAATTTTTTAGCAAAAATTTTGTAAAATACTTTTTAGCTCAAAAATGAATACAGGAGGCTTAAAATAGTGTTTTAAAGTGTTTTTGAGATTTTTATGGTGCCGAGAACCCTCAAGGGGCATTTTGGTAAATTGCTACGAGGAGAGGGGTATTTTGGTAATTTTCCTGATAACATTGTTTTCAAAGGACTTTTTAGTCTAAAAAGGGTTGTAAAACACCTAAAGGGTTGTTTTGAAGCTGATTCGAGGCGTTGCGGTGATAGTGAACCCCGAGGGCATTTCGGTAATTTGTCGCCCAGGGGGTATTTTGGTATATTTTTTTATAAAATACTTTGAAGGATTGCTGGTCTGGGAAGGGGTGTAAGACATCCAAAAAGTTATTTTGAGATGTTTGTTGGGGCGATGGCCGCCAACGGGTATTTTGGTAATTTCACATAAGTTGGTGGTGTTTTAGTAATTTTTCCCTTTAAAGTTTTCTAAGGGACTATTTGGGCTATCAATGATGTAGTGCATCCAAAAAGTAGTTTTAAAGCAGTTTTGGTGGTGTAGCGGCCATCAGGAGATATTTTAGTAATTTGCCATGTTGATGCCAAATTTTAGGAAACACGCGAAACTTAGCGATCAAAATGGTGGGAAGTGAGGAATGATGTTAATACGTTGAAATAATGAGGTTGTGGCTATTGCTAATGCATTTGTAAGCTAGGTTAAGGATCTAATTATTGGATCAGATTAACAAATTGTCGTAAGACGCTATAAATGATTAAATGGGAAGGGGTGTAGAATACAGAGTGCGTATATGTTGAATGATGTCTAACGAGGAGAGTATGATTTGACTAGGTGATGCAGCTCGTTGTGATCAGAGATTGCGAGTTACTTCGACTATAAGCCAACCAGGTAAGGACAATGCGGTTCGATATGATCATTCATTGTTTGATTAGCATGCCATGTTGATGACGTGTTGCTGCATTCTTGTCGTTATGATTAGACACCGGTAGTCATTGTGACCTTTATATGCATATTTGAATTGTGCTGTTGAGGACTTAGGGTAGAACAATTCCCTTAGTCCGCCTTGTTGATAGAATTTAATAAGGATGATGTGTGTCCTAGTATGCTATGGTTCGATTCGATTAGCATACCTAAAGTTGATGATGATGTTGCGTAGGGATTATCGTGTGACTGTTGTGAGATGTCGGCATTTATTGATAGCCGATATCTCTTCTCTCTGAGAACACAATTGAGGACTTGTGCAAACTTCTCCCGAGTCCGCCCTCTCGTTGATGATGATGTTGTTGAGGTCGTTGCGTGTTGTTGTGAAATGTCAACACTTATTGGTAGTCGACATTTCTCTTGTGTAAGAACGTTGTTGAGGGCCTAAGGTAATCTTTTCCCAAGTCTGCCCTATTGATGATGTCATGCTAAACTCATGTTGTTGGGTCTGAACACCGGTTGATCTTCTGATCCGGTATTCCTTGTTGAGCTGTGTTGTTGAGGACATAAGGTGGAATAAATTTTCTCTTAGTCTGCCCCGTTGATGATGTCTTGTTGCTTGGCTGTAACGTTGTTAGGGAAAGCACTCTAAATGAGTTCCCTGATTTTTGACAGTGTCTCTTCTATTTACTTGAGACTGAGATGAACATCCCATAAGATGGGACATCAATATGAATAGTATGGCCTGTGAAACATGATCACTGGCAAAGAGGACGTAGGGCGCGCGAGTCGAGTCTGTCATGTCTGGTCGAGTCTAGTCTGTCATGTCTGCGTTGCATTGCATTTGATTTTTTTTTGATGTTAATGATTTTAATGACTTGTATTCCGTTGATGTTTATCTTTTTACCTGTTTTAGTGTTCACTTGCATAGTCAGTCTGTGAGTCAGTTAGTCTTGTCCATGAAGAGGTAGCAATAATGTTGTTCTGTTGGACCTTAAAGCCGCTCAGTCTAACGAAAGAAAAAATTATCATTTGACACGTTATGTCGATGCTGAAATTTATTGACTACTCTTGATTCATTGCTATCGTTGAGATGATTATTATTCCTCCGAGCCCTTTGAATCATTTGTACACGATATTCCTCGTGTTGTCTTTACTGGCGATTTGCGCTCATTCCTTATGCTGTATTGTGCAGGCGGTATGGTTGATCAAAGAGAACCCTCTAGAGAAGGAAAGAGAAACAAGTTAGAAAAGTTGAGCAAGGGGATACGTTGTGTGAGTCAGTCTTGTCCTTGAGGTGGTGGCAATGATGCTGTTCTGTTGGGCCTTAAAGCCGCTCAGTCTAACGAAAGAAAAAATTATCATTTGACAAGTTATGTCGATGCTGAAATTTATTGACTACTTTTGATTCATTGCTATCATTGAGATGGTTATTTTTCCTCCGAGTCTTTTGAATCATTTGTACACGATATTCCTCGTGTTGTCTTTACTGGGCGATTTGCGCTCATGCCTTATGTTGTATTGTGCAGGCGGTAAGGTTGATCAAAGAGAATCGTCTAGAGAAGGAAAGAGAAACAAGTTAGAAAAGTTGAGCAAGGGGATACGTTGTGTGAGGTAAAGATTGAGATGTGAGATCAGTTGTTAAGAATCCTACGACTACAGTCGTATATTAGGTTGTAAATATTCATGTTGTTTAGAGACTTGAAAGTCTTCCGCTGCAGTATAATGTATGTTTGTAAGGAAAATTTTTGTAAGGATGCATTTTGGAGCGTCTATTAATGATATATGAGTATGAGAATGTAGTTGCTCTGTATTCAGCACAGGATTTTGAATGTGATTATGATCGATAACTCAGCCCGGTGATGTCACCAGGGTTGAGGGTGTCGCATCCACGTAGATACGAACCCACTTTCATTGGCATCATCGCTTAATAATGAGTAAGTGGAATGATAAGGGAGACAATGCTTTCACCCCTAAAATGCCATTTCACATCCTTATTTGATGCTAGAAGGAAAATTATATCACCAAATTATATTTGCAAGCGACATGAGTAAAAAAGCATATGAGAAAGTGGCAATAGAACCCATTGCATAGTAAAATTTGTCGAAACGTGTTTAATACAATTTAAACACGTTTTAACCAACCCTCCCAATCTCAAAGTGAACCTTTACATGAAGGTCATCAGAACCATTAGTGCACGATTTGATGCAATGCAAGAGTCCTCCTTAATAATGAGTTAGTGGAATAATGAGGGGGAGGATGCTTCCACCCCTAGAGTGTCATTTCGCATCCTTATTTCATGCTTGAAGGCAAAGAGTATCATGAAATTATTTTTGCAAGCGACATGAGTAAAAACCATATAAGATAATTCTGGTACTAAATTGACGTAGACGTAGGATTCTTAACAACCGATCTCAAGTCTATGAACAACATGCATATGTACAATCTAATATACGACTGTAGACGTAGGATTCTTAACAACCGATCTCATGGCTCAATCTTTACCTTACACAACGTATCCCCTTGCTCAACTTTTCTAACTTTTTTCTCTTCCCTTCTCTAGAGGGTTCTCCTTATAGCCTACACAATACAACATAAGGCATGAGCGCAAATCGCCCAGTAAAGACAATACGAGGAGTATTGTGTACAAGTGATTCAAGAAACTCGGAGGAATAATAATCATCTCAACGATAGAAATGAATCAAGAGTTCCAATAATTTTTAACGTCAGCATAATTGTCGAACGATGTTTTGTTCCGTTAGACTGAGTGGCTTCAAGGCCCAACAGAACAGCATTACTGCCACCTCCTCATGGACTGGACTGACTGACCGACCGACTATGCAAGTGGACCCGAAATCCAAGATCATAAAGGCAGACATCATTGGAATACAAATCATTAAAATATCAACATTAAAAGAAAATCAAATGCAATGCACATGGACACGACGGACAGGACTCGACCAGACACGACAGACTCTGCTCGAGCGACATTCATCCTCTTTGGCCAGTGATCATAAGTCAGAGGCCATCCTCCTCATATTGATGTCCCATTTTATGGGATGTTCATCTCAGTCTCAAATAAGTAAAAGAGACACTGTCAACAAACAGGGAACTCATTTAGAGTGCTTTCCCTAACCACGTTATAACCAAACAACAAGACTTCATCAACGGGACAGACTAAGGGAAAATTTATTCCACCTTAGGTCCTCAACAACACAGCTCAACAAGGAATACCGGATCAGAAGATCAACCGGTGTTCAGACTTAACAACAAGAGTTCAACGTAACATTATCAACCGGGCGGACTAGGGAGAAGACTACCGCAAGTCCTTAACAACGTTCTTACATAAGAGAAATGTCGACTACCAATAAGTGCCGATATTTCACAACAACACGCAATGACCTCAACAATATCATCATCAACGATAGGGCGGACTTGGGATAACTTGCCACAAGTCCTCAATAGAGAGAAGAGATATCGGCTATCAATAATTGTCGACATCTCGCAACCACCACACGATAAACCCTACACAACATCATCATCAACTTCAGGTATGCTAATCGAATCAAATCATAGCATATTAGGACACCCATCATCTTCACTAAATTCTATCAACAGGGCGGACTGAGGGAATTTATTGTACCCTAAGTCCTTAACAGCACAATGCAAATATGAGTATACCGGTCACAATGACTACCGGTGACCAATCATAACAACAAGAATTCAACAATACTTCATCAACATGGCATGCTAATCAAAACAAAGAATTAGCATATCAGAACCGCATTGTCCTTACCTGCTTGGCTTATAGCCGAAGTAACTCGCAATCTCTGATCGCAACGAGCTGCATCACCTAGTCAAATCATATCATGCTCGTTAGTCATCATTCATCATATACGCATTCCTTATTCTACCCATTCCCACTTAACCGTTCATAGCATCGTACGATAGCTAGTTACTTCGATCCGATAATTAGATCCTTAATCTAGCCTTATCGACTTATAATCGATAACAACCCTCATTTTAGATATATTACCACTATTCCTTGCTTCCCACCCCCTCCGAACGCTAAATTATGCGCGTTCTCGAAAATTTAGCGCAAACAACGCAAATTACCAAATTACCCCCTGATGGCCGCTACATCACCAACACCCCAAAACCGCTTTAAAATTACTTTTTAGATGTACTGCATCATTTATAGACCAAATATTCCCTCAGAAAATTTTAAAGGAAAAATTACCAAAACACCCCCTGGCGGCCATCGCCCTAACAAACATCTCAAAACTACTTTAAAACAACTTTCGGATGTCTTACACCCTTTCCCAAACCAAGAGTCCTTCAAAGCATTTTATAGAAAAAAATTACCAAAATACCCCCCTCTGGGCGGCAAATTATCGAAATGCCCCCGGGGTTCACTATCACCGCAACGTCCCCAATCAGCTTCAAAACAACCTTTTAGGTGTTTTACAACCCTTTTTGGACTAAAAAGTCCTTTGAAAAACTTTACCGAAAACTTACCATAATACCCCTCTCCGGTGGCAATTTACCAAAATGCCCCTGAGGGTTTCCGGCCTCAGAAAAATCTCAAAAGTGCTTTAAAATGCTATTTAAGCCACCTGAATTCATTATTGAGCTAAAAAGTATTTTACAAAATTTTCGCCCAAAAATTTCAAACCGGTGTCCGGACCGAGCAATTGAAAGCCTGTTCGGCCAAAAATAGGGAACGACTTCGGAATGACCCAAACTCTTGGAAAATGAAACTTCTCGACATCCTAGGGTCCCTATAAAAGTTTCGTGCGAAACCGCGCTAGTTTGGTATTTTAAATTACACTGTAAAATGTCAAAATTTCCCGTATCAGTTAATCCCTTTCCAGTCTTTGGAAAATTTTGAAATTTGTCCCTGATATAGATCTTCTAAAAATAACCAGGGTCTGTTTTTTGCACTTTGGCTAAATCTAGTCCTAAATCTTTTTAACAATTCGAGAGAATCTGCCTAAATAAATTTCATGCTTTTAGTGACAAAAACAGTCACTATTTGAATTACTACACACACTAAAACACCTCAGCCCACACACCCCTTTCTTCTTCAACCTCCAGCCAAGATGCTCTTCACACACACCTACGCACATTCTTCATAAACACCCACCACTTTACTTTTAATCCATTCCGAATCAATAAAACTCCATTCTACCACTTTAATTACATTTTAATACATACTTAAACATACAATTTACACACAATTCACACACTTATACACACACCCGAACACCTACAACCAAGAACACGGACCTGCACACACTGAACACCCACCAACTCACAAGCACAGTCCCACGAATTTCATCCTCATCAATCCTACATCACATTAAATCCCTTCATACACTACTCCCTCCACAATCGCTCACCATCCACCTGTGCACGAAGAACACGCACACACCCAGTCACACGCAGCCACTCTCTTACCGCGCATAGAGTGAATACACACATCACCACACATAGAAACACACAATAGAACACTAAAGGGTTGGGGAATTTCCATTCTCTCTCTGATTTCTTGTCTGTCGAGGTCCAATTCCCCTCCCCTGTTTCTTGTTTCTTTCTGTTTCTTTCTTCCTGTTGTTCCTTGTTTCGTCCCCTGTTTTGTTCTTTTCTTTCTTTCTTATTTCTTTCTATCGAATTTTATTCCTTCTCTTTTTTTTTCCTAAGCAGGTAGGGAATTTTCAAAGCATTAGTCACCATGCCAAGTGGCTATGTCTAGTGACTTGGTTGCTATCATCTTGACAACTAAGTACAATTTTCAAAATTTGCACTTTAGCCCCTCAAGTTTGTAAAATTGCATTTTGACCACTCAACTTTGGAAAATTATAATTTTACCCCAAAATCAACCTAACCCCTCATTCCACTTCCTAGTGCCCACTCATCATCAAAATGAGTTAATTAATAAAAATATGCATCTCGTTCACCATATTTTTTTCAAATTATATTTTTGCCTCCCTTAACTTTCTAGAATTACATTCTAACCCCCAAAACCACACTAACCCCTTATTTAGCTCCTTAACACTTGATTATAGCCAATATAATGCCACTTAGTAAAATAATCTCCCATTAATTGATCAAACTCGCGATTAGATTAATTTTTAGTATTTTCTGGGGTATCACACCCTCCCCCCTCTTAAATGAATTTCGTCCTCGAAATAAGGACAAACCATGTTTCTTCTTATCAGCCATCCTCGTCGGTGCCTCCTAATACGAAATATTATCTCAAATTTCAACTGGTTCCAGCTAGATCCCATGCATAGAATTGGGATCATACTTCCTCAACATTGACATTTGATACACGTTACGCAATTAACTCAATCCCGAACGTAGATCGAGTTTGTATGCTATCTTCTCAATTCTAGGCAGGATTTTAAACTGTCCAATGAACTTCGGACTCGACATCCTCCACTTCCTGAATAGCACGATTCCTTTCTACGGCGACACTTATAAAATGTATTATGTCATCTTCTTCAAACTTCAACATCCTATGCCTCTTGTCAGCATAACTTTTCTGCTAATTCTACGCAGTAAGATTTCTCTCTTAGGTATCGATCACCTTGTTTTCTATTTCTTTGCACAGTCTCGTGCGTAACAATCTCGACTCTAACCACATTCTATAAATAGGTGTGTGACATCTTTGGCCATACAACACTTCATAAAGAGCTATTTTTCTTTGCTCGACCGATAACCATTTTTATAGGAGAATTCAACTAAAGGTAACTGTTTACCCCATGCTCTGCCAAAATAATTAATGCAGCCCCTCAACACTCTCCCTGTATTCATATCATACCTTTTAATTGGCCACCTGTCTGAGGAAAAAGGCCATCCTCATAATCAACTTTATTTTTATTTCCTCTTGAATACTTTTCCAAACTCTAAAGGTGAATCTTGCGTCTCTGTCAGACACAGAAGATACTTAAACTCCATAACAACTAACCACTTGCTTAACATAAATTTGGGCAAGTTGTTCAGAAAAACATTATTCATGAACAAAATAAATCGGAGCATCTTAATCAACCTATCCACTACAACCCAATATCTCTTAGTTATTCGTGGTAACCTTAACACCAAAATTCATCATAATGTGTTCCCACTTCCACTCAGGTGCAAAGAGTGGTTGCCACTATCTAGCGATCTTATGATCCACTTTTACCTGTTAGCAGGTCAAACATCAGAATACAAACTTTTATATATCTCTCTTCATGCTAAGCCACCAAAATTCTTTGGGCCGTAACTTAGGGTACATTTTCGTCTCCCCAAAGTGAATCAATACCTAAAACTATGAGTAGTCTTCATAATTATTTTCTCTCAATTCATCACTAGGTGGAACACATATCCGACCTTCACATTCAAAATTATCACCATCAATTTTTTTTTCTTCAAATCCTCGTTAGATCTCAACGTCCTTTCACCTTGGCCTTAAGCCTCCTTGATTTAATTAAGATGCGTTAGTCGCATTTCCATGTGAAACGAACTATTACTTCCATTTCTTCCTTCTCAACCTTTGACTTCGAGTTGTTCACATTCTTATTAATTTGGTGTACCAATCACTGCAGTCACTTTTCCCTAAAGGGCATATTAGAGAAATTCTCAATGACTTTCTGGTAGCCTCCGGCTGACCTTAGGAAGCTACTCATCTCAAATGCCGACTTTTGTCATTCCCCATTTGTCACATTTTCAACTTTCCCTAAATCTCCTGACCTACTTCCGCATCAATCCCATAATCCAAATTCTCCAATCAAAATTCACATTCCTAAAATTTGACAAACAACTTAACTTTCTTAAAATTGGTCAAACTTGCCATTGCGCAAGTTCTTCTTTGCCTTTTGTGCCATCCCTAAGGTCACCAACAAGGTGACAAACCGATGATTAAGTGCTCTCAAAAACTTGATTCCTCCAATTCATAGACGCTACAGAGGCATTAAGTAGTCCACCTGACACCACCAAAAATTTATAATGCCCGTCTCTGTTTCTAAACAAAATCTTGACAACTTCATCCTTCCTTATTCATTAACCGGTAATGACCCGCTCTAAGGTCAACCACATAAAGAAAACACTTAGCACCCTGCAATTGATCAACATATCCTCTAGGTCAGTCAATCAGTAATTATTCCTGACTCTCATCTTAATCAACTTCTAATAGCCAATACGTAGTCTCATAAACCGCTCATTTCTTCTTACTTCAATGACCGTCACCCTCCTTTACAACACCTCCGTCAGTTCCATATATCCTGACTGTTCACATTTGAAACAGCCTCTTTCGCTTCACCTTAACATTAGCTCGCAGCTTACTCATATATGTACGGTACTCTGCAACTGCCTTAACATAGTCCGTACCCTCATGCCCCAATCTGCACCACCTACACTTTTTATCCTCCTCTTTGTCCTGAACTTTGTTCAGACTGTTTATCATGTACGTACATTCTTACAGTTTTTTTTTTCACTACTTCCGTAGAAATTCACCATTAAAACCTTCTCACATGTCCCTTTTTAAGGATATTTTCCAAAGCTCCTCATTTTGTTTTGCATTTTTTTTTTGTCATCACCTGATGAGGGCAAATAGGCCAACTCACCAAATTTCCTAGCATCCTTGTCCACCTCTTTATCCTTCAACTTAGCACAAGAAATGTGTCTCCAACCTACTCTGCAATTTAAGTAGGATATTTATCATCAGCATGTTATCTGTACCTGTTTTGGGTAACGCAGGCTAAATAAGCTACTCTCCTTAACTTGTATTGCTCATTCTCAACAACTTACAACTCTTATTGTACATATGATTAGCAAAAATCATCTTTTTGACGTTTCCTCACATCTTGTTATTTCAACTATTTTTTTCTCAAATTCACGTAGTTGTTTATGCTAGACCATTTCCCTTCCGTGGGATTTCACCCGGGCAGGCATCCTGACAATTTCAAGCTCTACACCCTTTTCTTCCTTTTACCGGGGCTCTCATTAGAACTCCCATGATCTTTTGTAGAAGTCTCACTAGCTCTTTCTTAAGGTCTTCTTGATGTAATACACTCCCAAATTATTTCTTCCACTTACGTTCTCAACGTTCACCATAATCACTTCTATTGAGGGTCCCTCTCGATTGAGAACCCTCTTTAGTTTTTCCGATAAAGGAATAGCGCGATAATTAAAATTACGCATCATAACATTAACCTTCATGCTCAACAACTAATGGTTTTCATCCTTCAACGATCTTTTCTACAATACTATGTAAATGATACTAGTTCCCCATCACCTTTCTCCTTCTCAACTTTAGGTCCAACTTCAAAAGCGGACTCCACCCCTACTCGTACACCACCATCAACCTTAAAGAAGCCATAACGCTCCTTTAACAATTTCAGGCTTCAATGACTCCCTCTTAGAAACAATTGTTGCCTGTCTTTAGGTATTGCCCTATCAGGAGGGCAATCACAAACAACATGTCATATATTTTTTTTGAGTGACCTGCATATTGGCATCCACCGTCTCCCTCAATATCTAATTCGATACTCAATTCATGTCCTCTCATTCAACTTTCAATCTCTCTGTCGTTTAGTTAACAATTCTATTTTGGGACTTGAACCGTCTTGTGGATCAGTCCCTTTTTCCTCATTACTTGGAAGTAATTTCTCTTCCAAAAGTCCATCTAAACTTTACTCATTTTCACTCTCGGCTCCTCATTTATTCATTCCAAGTTCACATAATAAAAGTGTTCAACCTCATCTGTCCTCCATGTCGTTCCTACAAATTCACTTCCTCCTAGACCATCATCTGGTTCTTTCATCCCTAATTCCATCTCGTCTACATTCTCATCAGGATCCTTTTTTGAGATCCGACACCGTAACCTTATTATCCTCAAACCATTCTTGTAAAGCTAGGTCAACCAACTCTTTCTTCCTTTCCCGACAACAATAGTAGGAATGCTAAGGTCACAATATATATGCCTTAGTCAACCCCAATCCGCATATCTTAACGATCCTACTAGTTCTGCTAAATCATCAAAATTCTTCTTCTACTCCCCTCATTGAAAACTTAGGCATTCCAACAGATACATCAAAAGTCTACAGAATCATTTGCCCAAGCTCTGATACCAACTTGCGACACCCTCAACCCTGGTGATGTCACCGGGCTGAGTTATCGACCATATCACTTTCAAAACCCTGTGCTGAATACAGAGCAACTACATCCTCATACTCACACATCATTAATAGACGCTCCCCAAAATGCGTCCTTACAAAAATTTTTCTTACAAACATACATCATACTGCAGCAGAAGACTCTCAAGTCTACGAACAACATGCATATGTACAACCTAATATACGACTGTAGACGTAGGATTCTTAACAACCGATCTCACGGCTCAATCTTTACCTTACACAACGCATCCCCTTGCTCAACTTTTCTAACTTGTTTCTCTTCCCTTCTCTAGAGGGTTCTCCTTATAGCCGGCACAATACTACATAAGGCATGAGAGCAAATCGCCCAGTAAAGACAATACGAGGAGTATTGTGTACAAGTGATTCAAGAAACTCGGAGGAATAATAATCATCTCAACGATAGAAATGAATCAAGAGTTCCAATAATTTTCAACGTCAGCATAACTGTCAAATGCTGTTTTGTTCCGTCAGACTGAGTGGCTTCAAGGCCCAACAGAACAGCATTACTGCCACCTCTTCATGGACTGGACTGACTGACCGACTGACTATGCAAGTGGACCTGAAATCCAAGACCATAAAGGCAAACATCATGGGAATACAAATCATTAAAATCATCAACATCAAAAGAAAATCAAATGCAATGTACATGGACACGACGGACAGGACTCGACCAGACACGACAGACTCTGCTCGAGCGACATTCATCCTCTTTGGCCAGTGATCATAAGTCATAGGCCATCCACCTCATATTGATGTCCCATTTTATGGGATGTTCATCTCAGTCTCAAATAAATAAAAGAGACACTGTCAACAAACAGGGAACTCATTTAGAGTGCTTTCCCTAACCACGTTACAACCAAACAACAAGACTTCATCAACGGGACGGACTAAGGGAAAATTTATTCCACCTTAGGTCCTCAACAACACAGCTCAACAAGGAATACTGGATCAGAAGATCAACCGGTGTTCAGACTTAACAACAAGAGTTTAACGTAACATCATCAACCGGGCGGACTCGGGAGAAGACTACCGCAAGCCCTCAACAACGTTCTTACATAAGAGAAATGTCGACTACCAATAAGTGCCGACATTTCACAACAACACGCAATGACCTCAACAACATCATCATCAACGATAGGGCGGACTTGGGAGAACTTACCACAAGTCCTCAATAGTGTTCTCAGAGCGAAGAGATATAGGCTATCAATATTTGCTGACATCTCGCAACCACCACACGATAACCCCTACACAACATCATCATCAACTTCAGGTATGCTAATCTAATCGAATCGAATCATAGCATATTACGACACCCATCATCTTCACTAAATTCTATCAACAGGGCGGACTGAGGGAATTTATTCTACCATAAGTCCTTAACAGCACAATGCAAATATGCATATACCGGTCACAATGACTACCGGTGACCAATCATAACAACAAGAATTCAACAATACGTCATCAACATGGCATGCTAATCGAAACAAAGAATTAGCATATCAGAACTGCATTGTCCTTACCTACTTGGCTTATAGCCGAAGCAACTCGCAATCTCTGATCGCAACGAGCTGCATCACCTAGTCAAATCATATCATGCTCGTTAGTCATCATTCATCATATACGCACTCCTTAATCTACCCATTCCCACTTAACCGTTCATAGCATCGTACGATAGCTAGTTAATTCGATCCGATAATTGGATCCTTAATCTAGACTTATCGACTTATTATCGATAACAACCCTCATTTTAGACATACTACCACTATTCCTTGCTGTCCACCCCTCCGAACACTAAGTTATGCGCGTTCTCGAAAATTTAGCGCAAACAAGGCAAATTACCAAATTACCCCTGATGGCCACTACATCACCAACACCCCAAACCGCTTTAAAACTACTTTTTAGATGTACTGCATCATTTATAGACCAAATATTTCCTCAAAAAATTTTAAAGGAAAAATTACCAAAACACCCCCTGGCGGCCATCGCCCTAACAAACATCTCAAAACTACTTTAAAACAACTCTCAGATGTCTTATACCCCTTCCCAAACCAACAGTCCATCAAAGCATTTTATAAAAAAAATTACCAAAATACCCCCTCTGGGCGGCAAATTATCGAAATGCCCCCGGGGTTCACTATCACCGCAACGTCCCGAATCAGCTTCAAAACAAACCTTTTAGGTGTTTTACAACCCTTTTTGGACTAAAAAGTCCTTTAAAAAACTTTACCAAAAAATTTACCATAATATCCCTCTCCGATGGCAATTTACCAAAATGCCACTGAGGGTTTTCGGCCTCAGAAAAATCTCAAAAGTGCTTTAAAATGCTATTTTAAGCCTCCTGAATTCATTATTGAGCTAAAAAGTATTTTACAAAATTTTCGCCCAAAAATTCCAAACCGGTGTCCGGACCGAGCGCTTAAAAGCCTGTTCGGCCAAAAATAGGGAACGACTTTGGAATGACCCAAACTCTTGGGAAATCAAACTTCTCGACATCCTAGGGTCCCTATAAAAGTTTCGTGTGAAACCGCGCTAGTTTGGTGTTTTAAATTACACTGTAAAGTATCAAAGTTTCTCGTATCGGTTAATCCCTTTCTAGTCTTCGGAAAATTTTGAAAATTTTCCCTGATATAGTCCTTCTAAAAATAACTAGGGTCTCTTTTTTGTACTTTGGCTAAATCTAGTCCTACATATTTTTAAAAATTCGAGAGAATCTGCCTAAATAAATTTCATGCTTTTAGTGACAAAAACAGTCACTATTTGAATTACTACACACACTAAAACACCTCAGCCCACACACCCCTTTCTTCTTCAACCTCCAGCCGAGATGCTCCTCACACACACCTACGCACATTCTTCACAAACACCCACCACTTTACTTTCAATCCATTCCGAATCAATAAAACTCCATTCTACCACTTTAATTACATTCTAATACATACTTAAACATACAATTTACACACAATTCACACACTTATACACACACCCGAACACCTACAACCAAGAACACGCACCTACACACACTGAACACCCACCAACTCACAAGCACAGTCCCACGAATTTCATCCTCATCAATCCTACATCCCATTAAATCCCTCCATATACTACTCCCTCCACAATCGCTCACCATCCACCTGTGCACGAAGAACACGCACACACCCAGTCACACGCAGTCACTTTCTTACCACGCATAGAGTGAATACACACACCACCACACATAGAAACACACAATAGAACACTAAAGGGTTGGGGAATTACCCTTCTCTCTCTGATTTCTTGTCTGTCGAGGCCCAATCCCCTCCCCTGTTTCTTGTTTCTTTCTGTTTCTTTCTTCTTGTTGTTCCTTGTTTCGTCCCCTGTTTTGTTCTTTTCTTTCTTTCTCCCGAATTTTCTTCCTTCTCTTTTTTTTCCTAAGCAGGTAGGGAATTGTCATAGCATTAGTCACCATGCCAGGTGGCCATGTCTAGTGACTTGGTTGCTATCATCTTGACAACTAAGTACAATTTTCAAAATTTGCACTTTAGCCCCTCAAGTTTGTAAAATTGCATTTTAACCCCTCAACTTTGAAAATTATAATTTTACCCCAAAATCATCCTAACCCCTCATTCCACTTCCTAACGCCCACTCATCATCAAAATGAGTTCATTAATAAAAATATGCATCTTGTTCACCATATTTTTCAAATTACATTTTTGCCCCCCTTAACTTTCTAGAATTACATTCTAACCCCAAAAACCACACTAACCACTTATTTAGCTCCTTAACACTTGATTATAGCCAATATAATGCCACTTAGTAAAATAATCTCCCATTAATTGATCAAACTCGCAATTAGATTAATTTTTAGTATTTTTCGGGGTATCGCATATATATAGGGAGCTGATCCGTTGATAGCGCTAGCAAAATAGGAGAACTTGTTAGCGCGATCTAGCCGTCCACGCTCGCTCTGTGGACGGCCCAGATATTTTTTTTTTCGTTTTTAAAAGTCTATCCGCTACATTATGTAGCGGACGATTTTTTGACGATACCCTGCAGTTTAAAAAGAGCCCATCCGCTACATTATGTAGTGGACAAATCTTTTTAACTTTTTTCTCTTTCTCTCTTGTTCACCTCATTAGTGTTCTGAGATTCTTTCATTTCTCTCTCCTTTCTCTCATCCGCTACATTATGTAGCGGACAAATTTTTTTTAGCTTTTTTCTCTTTCTCTTTCCTTTCCCTCATTAATGTTATCCTTTCTCTCTCCTCTCTCTCATCATTTTTTTCTTTTTCTCTCTCTTTCTCTTATTAATTTTCTGACTCTCTCTCTCTTCAGAAAGGGGTTCGAGTTTGCAAGCTGATTTCAGTACCACAGCTTATCCAGGTTCTGGTTGCTTGGAAAGACCTGGTACCCCAGTCCAAGGTGACTCTGCTGGTTATAGTTCCAATTATGCCCGCAGATGCTACAGACTGGATTAAGCTTTCGTATGCTCCTTTGGTCGTACTGATGAGGTCCATCCTTGATAATGCAAACTTGTCCTCATTAAAAGCTAACTTGACATGATCAATGCCGCGTACATAAATGTTTGAAGGACACTGAGCAGATCTTCTTGATTTAAGAGATGTGGCAAGTAATTAGGCTCTCTCATCGTTCTCTTTGGTTTGACATGTTTTTGTTCATGTTTATGACCCAATGTTGCTTGTAAGAATGTTAGCTGATGACACGAAAGAACTGTAGAGAGGTGTTAATGTTGCTCTGTAAAAACTTCCCAGAAAAATGACTAACTACTTTTGAGGAAGGAGGAGATGGGAGAGAATAGAGAAGTCAGTATGTTTTGAAACGGGGTTTTACTTTTGAGGAAGGAGGAGAAGAGAGAGAGAGAGTTAGAAAATTAATAAGAGAATGAGAGAGAAAGAGAAAAAAATGATGAGAGAGGGGAGAGATCGAGAATGGAAAAAATGTCATAACATTAATGAGGGAAAGGAGAGAGCTAGAAAGAGAAAAAAGCTAAAAAGATTTGTTCGCTACATAATGTAGCAGATGAGAGAAAGGAGAGAGAAATTGTAATATCCTACATTGGATGTGGAATAGTATGAGATGACCCTTATAAGACCTTGCCAAGGAACTCATAAGTACCTAATTGGCTAGCCCTTTTGAGGGATGCAATGCCCTGTGGTGGGGTTATGGACCGGGTCGTTATAGATGGTGTCAAAGCCGACTCTCGAAAGCTCAGGCTGGGATATCCAGTCGGGTTGTCGATGGTTGGGGAAACGAAGGCAAGCCCAGGTATATCCCACATCAAGAGGATGGTTGGGACAACAAAGGGTGAGCCCGGTATATCCCACATTGGCTAGAGAGGAAGATTCTGGGCTATGTGTGATTGAGCCTTAGCGAGGACGCTAAGGTATAAGGAGGGGAGATTGTAATATCCCACATTGGATGTGGAATAGTATGAGATGACCCTTATAAGACCTTGCCAAAAAACTCATAAGTACCTAATTGGCTAGCCCTTTTGAGGGAGGCAATGCCCTGTGGTGGGGCCGTGTACCGGGTCGTTACAAAGGGGAAATTTATTCCACCTTATGTCCTCAACAACACAGCTCAAAAAGGAATACCGGATCAGAAGATCAACCGGTGTTCAGACCCAACAACATGAGTTCAACGTGACATCATCAATTGGGCAGACTTGGGAAAAAATTACCGCATGCCCTCAACAACGTTCTTACATAAGAGAAATGTCGACTACCAATAAGTGTCGACATTTCACAACAACACGCAACGAACTCAACAACGTCATCATCAACGACAGGGCGGACTGGGAGAAGTTTGCACAAGTCCTCAATGGTGTTCTCAGAGAGAAGAGATATAGGCTATCAATAACCGCTTACATCTCACAACAGTCACACAATAACCCCTACACAACATCATCATCAACTTTAGGTATGCTAATCGAATCGAACCATAGCATACTAGGACACACATCATCCTTATTAAATTCTATCAACAAGGCGGACTAAGGGAATTGTTCTATCCTAAGTCCTCAACAGCACAATTTAAATATGCATATACCGGTCACAATGACTACCGGTGTCCAATCATAACAACAAGAATGTAACAACACGTCATCAACATGGCATGCTAATCAAACAATGAATGAGCATATCGAACCGCATTGTCTTTACCTGGTTGGCTTATAGCCGAAGTAACTCGCAATCTCTTATCACAACGAGCTGCATCTCCTAGTCAAATCATACTCTGCTCGTTAGACATCATTCCTCAACATATACGCACTCTTTATTCTACCCCTTCCCATTTAATCATTTATAGCGTCTTACGACAAATTGTTAATCCGATCCAATAATTGGATCCTTAACCTAGCTTACAAACGCATTTGCAATAGCCACAACCCCATTATTTTAACGCATTAACATCATTCCTCACTTCCCACCATTTTTAACCGTTGAGTTTTGCGTGTTTCCTAAAATTTGGCATCAACATGTTAAATTATCAAAATACCCCTGATGGCCGCTACACCACGAAAACTGCTTTAAAATTACTTTTTGGATGCACTACATCATTTACGGCCCAAATAGTCCCTTAGAAAACTTTAAAGGGAAAAATTACCAAAACACCCCCAGCTTATGTGAAATTACCAAAATACTCTTTGGCAGCCATCGCCTCAACAAACATCTCAAAACCCCTTCAAAATAACTTTTCGGATGGCTTACACCCCTTCCCAGACCAACAATCCTTCAAAGTATTTTATAGAAAAAATTAAAATACCCCTGGGTTGCAAATTATTGAAATGCCCTCGCGGTTCACTATCACTGCAACGCCTCGAATCAGCTTCAAAACAACCCTTTAGGTGTTTTACAACCCTTTTTAGACTAAGAAGTCCTTTGAAAAAGAACGTTATCAGGAAAATTACAAAAATACCCTTCTCCGGGAGGCAATTTACCAAAATGTCCCCTGAGGGTTCTCGGCACCATAAAAATTTAAAAACCACTTTAAAACGCTATTTTAAACCTCCTGAATTCATTCTTGAGCTAAAAGTATTTTACAAAATTTTTGCTCAAAAATCCCGAACCGGTGTCCGGACCGAGCGCTTAAAAGCTCGTTCGGCCAAAAATAGCTAACGACTTCGGAATGACCCGAAATCTTGAGAAATGGAACTTCATAGCATCTTAAGGTTCCCATAAAATTTTCACGCAAAATTTTAAAATCTGAAAATTTTCCTGACCTCAGAAAAATCTGAAAATTTTTCACGATATAGGTTTTCAAAAAATAAATAGGGTCTTGTTTTTAAACATTGGCTAAATCTGACCCTAACTATTTTTTAAAATTCGAATTCTAACTGATTAGTTAATTTCTACCTTTAGTGACAAAAACAGTCACTATTCACATCAAAACACACACTACCTCACCGAAACTGCACATACACATTTTTCTGCTGAAGTACACCCTGTTACACACCCACCCTACTCACGAATCTATATTTGCAAATCCATTCCACTCACTAAGACGTTGCTTATACATTATATCACTTACAACCATTCATCCACACATAATCAAACATGATTTAAGCACACAACCCATCACCGTGACGCTGTTACGGTTGCGGTAGTGTGCTTCATGCACCCACACACAGTACACCCCACCCTTCATACTCTAACTCATGGAACATTCACCCCTACACAATATATATACACCATCACACCAAAATCATGCCTAAACTCACGCACACCCGTGACCCATTTATAGTGATCACACTGTAACCCACTTGTGGTTCTTCATTCCCTTCCTCTGCCGAGCCCCAACCATACACGTTAACCTTAACTCTCATATAAACCTCCAATATCACACCTCACCCACCATTACCCCTACCAGCACACTTCTATAGACACAAATTCACACTGCCATACTCACACGAATTTATACATACACATATTACTAACCCACATGATATATTCATGGAGAATGCACAGCAGATGCACAACTAAACCCTAGAATCACATATTGATATGCAAAAATAAGGTTAGGAGCGTTACCGCGCCAAGCTTCTTCGTTTCTCTGATTTTCTTTCCATGGCCGAGCTTCTTCTTCCTTTGTTTTTCCTCTTTCTTTCCTTTGCTCTGTTTTTTTTCTTTTCAATTACTGCTACTCTATTATCTTGTTTTTATTTTTTCTTCATCCGAATGACTTTCCTTAGTTCCCATCTAATTTATTAGTTAAACATTAACTTGTATTAGTCATTCTGGAGCCAAGCAGGAGGTGGCATTCTCAAATTAATTTCCTCTGGACATTTGACACCTAAGTGCAACTTTCCAAAATTGCACTTTAGTTCCCATGGTTTTCAAAATTGCATTTTGACCCCTTAACTTTGAAAAATTACAATTTAACCCCAAAATCACCCTAACCCCTCCTTTAGCCCCCTAACACCTCATTGTCATTAAAATGATGCTACGTAATAAAAATATGCATCTCGTTCACCATATTTTTCAAAATTATAGTTTTGCCCCTCTTAACTTTCCCAAATTACATTTTAACCCCCAAAACTACACTAACCCCCTATTTAGCTCCCTAACACTTAATCATCACCAACATATTTCTACGTAATAGAAATAACACCCCTTAATTAATCAAACTCAAGGTTAGATTAATTTTCGATATTTTTTGGGTATCACAGTGGAAGTGCTACAAAGGTTGCAGTCCGAATCAGCTCCCAAGTATGCAAAGTGAGAGACAGTGAGGGCGGAGTCAAGGCAGAGAGCAAGGCTCCCCAGAGAGGCCGCGAGGGCTGGCAGCGCTACGCAGATAGGGCGATGAATAACAGGGCCGGCAGTCAACAATCCAAGCTAGGGTCCAAGTCAAGGGTGCAGCGTTAGGGATCCGATGTCAGAAGTCCAAATGTGTTTCTCTCACTAAAATTCCAGAGAGAGTAGGTTTTTAGAGAGAGAAAGTGAAAATGTCAAATGAGAGAGCTCGTGCCCAAATGAGTTCTAAAGTCCACTATTTATAGGCAAAAGTGTGCCTGTGTCACTAATGTGTCATCAGCCAACATGTGTCATCCCCTGGGAGTGACATGTCACCAGGGAGTCAACAAATACCGATTCTCCGTCAGACTGTCGGTCCCCAAATTCGTACTGCCCTACCCACGCAGCATCTCACTACCTGTATGAGAAGACTAACCACACTGCGATAGCATGATCAGAGTAAGCCAGTTGCCCCAGCCACCGTTCTAAGCCCTTACTAAATCCCATAAGGTGCATTAAGAGACGTGCAGAAAACCTGACAGCGATGAAGGTTGCCCTTGTAGCCAACTGCCAAGCGGACTAGGCACGATGCCTTACAAAGACCTGCTTCCGTCACGGAGTGACCCATGGGTCATTGTCCTGGTGGTGTCGACGATCAATGGTAACATGAGCCGACATAATCGCAGCTCAGTGCTTAGAGTCACTCAAGTCATCCCAAATGGCGATGGCTTTGTGGTAACGAGCCCATCCTGTGGCGGCGATGACTTTGTGGTAGCGAGTCCATCTCGTGGCGGCGATGACTTTGTGGTAACGAGTCCATCCTCCTACGAGGGATCCTCATGCCCAAGCACTACGAGCGGAGCCCCCCGAAATGATGACGGCGATGGCTTTGTGGTAATGAAATCATACTGTGGCGGCGATGACTTTGTGGTAATGAGTCCATCCCGCTGCAAGGGGTCCTCGTGTCAGAGCACTACGAGCGGAGCCCCCCGAAAGCACGTAACATGATTATGGCGCATGGGTGCGGTGACTACCGTAGCGAGACAATACCTGGTGCCGGGCACATATCATGAGAATGGCGTGGCTCATGGGCTCAGCGATGAGTGTTAGAGAGCATGTAGGTGATAATCATCGCGGAGACAGTACCTTGATGATAGTGCATGGCCACGAGTGACGGTTGTTGCGATGATGGCACGTGGGCAACAACGAGCGTCATGCGATCACTAGTAGTGAGCACTGAATAGAGTGCGTTAAGTGAGATGCCAGAGGTGTAACACCCCGAACCTTGGTATTGCCTAGCTGGATAATTTGTCAATAATTTTAGCGACGATATTTTTTTTTTAGCATCGATATTTCTACGAAGCGATATATTTAAGCATCTTTTAGTGTCGGTGTTTTTATTAACGACGATTTCTCCAACAAGATGGCATAGCAACCATTTATAGTTTTTGATAACACATCACGTATTGTAAATATTTTTTTTATGGACCATATTTCTTTTATAAGTATTAGGTTAGAAGTTTTAGCGACAAAGGAGGAGTAGGGTTATTTTTCTATCAGAGTAGGGTTTTATTTAGTATATATATGCACACTGTGGGTACGCAGCCAACAGCCGTCAACCACAACATCCTACCTTTTCTTCTGGTATACTTTGAGAGAGAAAGAGAGACTTGAGGGAGATCGAAGGAGGGAGACAGAAGAAAACTGGATAATTCCAGCGATTGGATCTATTTACCGGTAAGTTCTTTTACACTTTCTTTCACTAAATTTCTTTACAGATTAAAGGGGTTGGGAAGCATGAGAGAGAACATGTTAGAATTTTTAGGTTAGGGCTGTGAAGTAGTGCATGATTATGGGTATGAGGTTTATGGTAGCCGTGTGGTGTGTGCTTGGTGTAGTGCATGTAAGGGGCAAAGAGGGCCGTGGGGTGAGGGTTCTCTGTGGGTTTTGTGGCTACCGAAGAAGTGGGTATAAAGGGTATGGGAAACTGCGTAAGAAGCTGCCATAGTGCAGTTCATGTAAGCGAGTTTTGGGTTAATCTGTAAAGTGTTGTTGGTTCATGGCCATAATGAGTGAAGCAAAAAAGATTTGTGAAGATGGTGACTGCGATGGGGAAGGAAACCCAGATTTGCTGTGACTGTTGTGGGCTATGCCAAGCCATGGCTGCCGTGGAAGAATTTTTGTGAAGCCATCTCTCTTTTGGTAAAAGGTCAGGACTTTATTACAGTTTGAACAAGGTTCTGCAAACTATACTGGGGTATTTGGAGGCTACGACATATTTATCCTAAAGAGTATAGGCACCCGATGGTTAGCAACAATACTTTTAACTCTAAAGGCAATAAAGCTTGAAATTGAGCACTATCATTTGCAACCTGGTCATTGCCTTGTGCATGTGTGTGCTTATATGTTTGTGGGTGTGTGTGTTTTACATGTGAAGGGGACTGTGAGAAGGGTGTTTGTTTGTGCAGAAATGGAGTGTTTTTGTGTGAGTTTGTGGTCCACGTGGGATGGAAAAGGGGCTGCCAAACAGCCTCATGAATATGTGTGGGTATGGTGCATGCTACTATGTGTAGTAATGTGTGTTTCTATGGGTTAGAGATGGAGAATAACTGTGAGGGGGCTGATTTCAGTGATGCACCTTGTGGTTTTGTACATGAAAGGTTGAGTGGATCATGTGGTGTTTGCATGTGGAAAGAGAAGTATTTTGTCATAAATTAGTTTGTGTGTAATAGGTTATGTAGAGTATGCATATCAGTGAAGGAAATGAGGGAGTAATAGGGTGTGATTAAGTGGTGCATGATTTGTGTAGTGGAGTAGGTCGAAAGTGGCAGATTATATATAGATGTGTGCATGTGTCTGTAGGTGTATAATGGGTTTGGAGAGCACTGGAAGTGTGCTTGTATTGTGTGCGTGTGTATGGGTGTCTAAGTGGTTGGTGTGTGTTTGGATGATTGGTGCACAGCATAGTGCGTGTAGTTGTAGCAGCCAAGTGTGTGTAATGTGTGTGTGTGTGTGTGTGTGTATATGTGTGAGGAGATGTCTTCGTGGGATGGAATATAGGTGCAAGGCAGCTCATGTATGAGTGGGTTCTGGGCTCGTTGGACAGGTTCTTTTTGGAGCTAGATAAATGAAATGGTGAGGGCTGATGTGTGGACACCCGTGGTGCCATGAGAGTGAGGTATAGGTGAGTGTGTAGTGTTGTGTGCAGTGAAATTGTTGCAGGTGTGTGCGTTTTGACCCAACTGAGTATTTAGGTGCGCCAGTGCGTTGTGTGTAATGGGGTGTTACATGGAGTGATGCATAGGGGCATCAGATTATGGGTGTGCAAATGGGTAAATGCAAGTGAAGTTTTGTGCTGAGTGCTGTGTGTACACGAAATGGTTTAGGTGTGTAATTAGAGTGTGCCTGTGTGTGTGTTGGAGTGAGAATTAGCACTGGGTTTGAATATTTCATCTGGGTGTTTTCTTGTGCTAGCTTGTATGTGCTAAAGTGTGTGGTGTTGGGTATAGTGTGTATATATGTGTGGGTGTGTGTGTAAAGGGAAATGAGAGATAGCCATGGTTATGAGATGAAAATGGGGAGCAAGGGAAGCTGCGTGAACAGTAACCAGGAGCTGGTGAGTGTATTTTGGTTTGGAGAGAAATAGTAAAGAGAAGAAGAAGAGAAGTACGGAGCGGGAATTTGGGTTTGCGTTAAATTGGGCCCATGCATATGTTAATGCACGCTTATGGTTGACACATAAAACTTTACAGTATAGTACGATATACTATATTAGAATTTTTGGCAAAATTTCATAATTTTCTGAGATCGTATGAATTTATAGTATATTCTATAATTTTAGATTTGGAAAATTCTTTTGGAGTTTTTAAACCCAGAAAATGTTTTGGGAAAAATTATGTTAATGTTTTTATAGTATAATAAAGACTCAATAAAAGTCTGATGATTTTTGGGGTTGATTTGCTATGGTTTCCATATTGCATTAGTTTTAGCAAAATGAATATTTGAAAAATAGTTTTAAGGCCTTTTAATTTCTAAATTATTTTTTTATAATTTTTATACATATTTCCAAGTTAATATAAAAATAATGGTACTTAGTTTGCAGCTGGAAGTATTTTTGGCAATTTATGAGATTTTATTGTATTTAAAGAAATTATTTTAATTCGACAATATTCAAAATTTCAGAAAATTCATATTTTGACTCTTATTTATGGTTTAAGCTATAAAAGTATTTTATTGAAATTTATTATAAATTTTGGAATATAGTTACGCATTAAGTAGTGTACATGATTTCTAGTTAGTTACGTTGGTCGTGTGTGGAATACGTTTCGAATCGCGTGATTTCGGGGTTAGAAGTAAGCACGTGGTGGGTAGTCGATATTAGGGTTTCTAGTATATTAGACATAAATTGTGTTCTAACAATTAAATTATAAATTTAGGTTGATTCAGAGAATACTGATCGAGGTTGGTAGCATCGCTTAGCTTGGACCGAGGTAAGGAATTCTATCCGAACCCTATTTCGACATTCTGTTTTCAAATGCTTATAGAACAGTTTTACAAACTAAATTGATTCGATTTTATGCTGATATAAAAGATATTTTGAAACTGTCCATGAAAGCCTAACTTGAACCTTAAGCGTTCTCATCTGTTTTATCGATTCAATTATCATAAAATGTTTTGAATTCTATTTATTGTTTCTCAATGTTGACATGAGTTAGTAACTTGGGAGCCATAAGGATGGTCTGTATTGTTGACGTTATAAGAATGGTCTGTTGGATGGGTTAACCAGTACCTAAATGGACTAGTCAGTGTTACATATGCATATGTAAAGCGATCAAGCACTGCCGGGGTGACTTTGCTTCTGTACTGCTCATGTTCAATGTTTCCTATTTATGTTTTTTTTTCATTTGAAATGTTTTGAATATTATCCATTCATGCCCGAAGTGTTTCAAATGACTATTATATAAGGGATTGAGTTAAATACTCATCCCTTTGTTTATATAGTATTGTAGTGATTTCATCGAAAGCAAAACCTCTAAAAAGATGTTATTGGACTTCAATGTAAAATCGTTCATCTTTGTCTAAATGCTGTATTTCATTGAAAATACTCTTTAAAAAGTTTTATATGAAAACTTGTCCGAATCGTTTATTGTTTTTAAATCTTTGATCGACCTTACTGAGCTCTCAAAAGCTCACTCTCCTTTGACTTCCCTTCTGCAGGTGATAGCCAGCATTAGCCGTAAGTTACCTGAGCATGGATTAGAGCCGAGCTAGCTAAGGAATTTAAATTTAAGTTTAGTATTGATAGTTAGAACCTCTGCATGGGTAAATATTATTGTTTAAATTTTCTTAGACTTAGACTTGGTATTTCAATTATGACAGTTGATTGCTAGTATAGTTGCTCTGACAGATTTATATTATTTGGTTGAATTGAGGAATTATTATTTTAGTGAACTGATCGATTGAGCGTTAACGTTCCGAAAAATTCCTGGATGTTACAAGAGGGGTCAGCAGCCCTCCTCCCAAGACAAGGGTGGCCGACCCCTTCTTTAAGGAGGTGGCCGACCCCTCCTTTAAGAGGGTGGCCGACCCCCTCTTTAAGGAGGTGGCCGACCCCCTCAAGGGACTTGGAAGTGTTGGAGCTGCTAACGTTGCTACGTTGGCGACAGAAAAAGTGATTGCCTGTGAATGTTTGAAGGAAGATGCACTTTGACCGGCTGATGGAGTTGAATAATTGACTGGCGAATGGGTGATGTGCTGCGCAAAATGGGTCCCTTAGCGGCCCTGGGGTGTGATCAGAATAGGTTAGGAACAAGAGAGAACTTTGATCATGTGCTATGGGGTTAAATGCTTATGAAGGTCAAAAGCACGTCAAAGTTCGAGATAGTTTTGAGGATACTTTTTTAAGAAATAATTCTCAGTTAACCTAAAAGTTGTTCTAGATACACCTTTTTATCAGCAAATGCCTAATTTGTTCTTAAAGCATGCAGAGAGTTTCTTGCCATAGAGACCATGCACATACCTATGCAAATAGGAGAGCAAATGTCATCTTGCCTTAAGGATATCTCACTCCGAATGTAGCTTACCAAAAATTAAGGTGTAAGCTAAAAAATTAAGAGGCTATAATTCACAATAAACATTACTCTTGGTATATCTTGCTAGAAGTATGTAGGTTAATAATTTTAGATTTGGCGACAAAAAACTTTTAAGCGGTTTGCAAAAAAGGAGTGTCTTGCCGAAAGGATGTGCTCAAACTTTTACTACCTTTCAGCGATGTGCTTAAGCTTAAACTACCTTTAATCATAAGACCACAAAATAAAGTTCCACCTCTAATGGATGCTATGTAAAAGCATGAGATGCTATGAAAAAAAGACAAATGACAAAATGGAGTTCATCAATATCGCAAAAGAAATTACATTTGTTATTATGACTTCCAATTGGGTGCGTACTCATATAATCATTTTCTTGTGGACCCTTTACCAGCATGAAAAAAGAAAAATATCATAAGAATCCCTAATGATAGAATTATAAGCTAGCATCAATCGAGGAGTATTTTACAAGACATTAGGATTTGACGAAAAATTGACTACAGGGTTCTAATATTAAAATCAATTAATAGAAATACTGGAGAATTTACCTATTTTTATTTTTATTTTATTGGGGTTAAATGCTCGTGAGATCGTGACACATAAGATTTTAGAACTCTTATCTTTGCAACACATCAGCTTTTTGGAGTCTTCTCCTTGTGCCAAATCAGCCAAAACTTTCATTGTGAAAGTCCCTTAATTCGCTTGGACTCTTCATTTAACAACTAAGACCTCAATTTAATAGCAGAATTATAATTTAGTGTCCTATTGGATGACAAAAACCTCACGAATCAATCTTTATCAACTAACAAACTTATGATCTATCCTTTCTTTCTCTTGTTTTCTCTCTCCATCTTTACCATGAGAAGTCCCAGCCGGTAGACCACCATGCAAGGTAGACTCAACTTTTTTCTCTTTCTTTTTCTTTGATTGCCACAAGGTGCTTACTGCCTCGGGACGAATTTTACTATGCAGTGGGTTCTATTGCCACTCTGTCATATGCTTTTTTACTCATGTTGCTTGCAAATATAATTTGGTGATATTATTATAATTTTTGTAGACACAGATGCATGAATATAACTTAATATATGCGTTCTAATCTGCTTTGACCGTTATTTGTACAATTTATAATCTAACTGTGAGGTTTTTTGTGTAGTTACTCCAATGTATACAATCACAAAACTTTATTCTTTTTCACTTAAATGGAATCTTCAGTAGCAAAGAGAAAGAAGAATATTCGAAATACTCATGCCTTGATGTATGCATACTATCAGTTAGACAATAAAAGACACTGAAGCAAAGCTAACATTTTTGTTCGTGAGAGTCCAAGTCATCGTAAGGAAATATCCACGGCTAATAATTGAGAGCCTAAAATTTTACCAAGTATAATAACGTATCAACCTATATGAGTAGTTAACCCAAGAAAAAAAAACCTTATATGAGTAGATTTTAGATATGGTTTAGTGTGGTTAAGGCAACCTAAGGAGAAGGTGAGGTCAAATTTCTTATAAAGTTGGTTAATAAATATATTTTTTTGTCACATTCTGTTACTTGACATAGAATCTCATTAACAATTAGATATAAAGTTAATTAACATGGAATTACAAAGATAAGGTGCAAGTGTCAATTCACAAGATTCAAAAACAAAGTAAATGGTAATAAAAAAAAATAAAAGTCTAACATTCAGCCCCTTATTATTATATTTAAAAAAATGTTGTTAGGTTGACAAAAAGACACTAACCTGTTTGTTGAGAAAGAGACCCGGGGGGGGGGGGGGGTAATAAAATAAATCAGTTGAAAGTATGTGCCTGCTTCGATGCACATATACACATGTGAGAAATATTGGCAAAAATAAAAAGAGCCTGCTATATTTTGCTTCTCTGCTCTCTGTTTGTTGCTTTGGAACCCTCACATTTTACTATTGCTAATAAAAGGTAAGAAAGAAATCTATATCTATATCTATATCTATACTATCTATACTACTAAAAGTCTCAATCTTTGTAAATCATTTTTAGGTCAAGAATACCCTTGCATAAATTAGTTATACCATGAATGTCCTTGAAACCCATCATTGTAAACAATTATGTGGTGAAAAATACCCTTATATAAGTCTATTATACCGTGAATGCCCTTTGCCTCTTCTCTAGCGCCCTTCCACTTCCTCTCCATTCATCCTATTTTCCATCTTCCTCCATTCAATGGCCATAATTCTTCATTCCGTACATCTTCCCAAATTTAATTGGTAGATTACTTTAAAATGATGACTGTCCACCTCCATAGCATGAATTATTACAAACCCCTCCGCTTTAAGATCTCTCTTCTATGGTGCTATTTATGCCAAACAACTCCATGCATCTTCTAGGAATTAATTACAGCAATTCATTGAATGAACGATTCTCATCTCCACATCGCATATGGATGATAAGAGAGGCTTCCCACTATATAATTGTTCAATTCACTTTTTCATGCCTCCAAACATCCTTTGCATACCATTCCTATAAATTGGAGATTAATTGAGAGATCATGATCTGTTTTTTCAATTTAAGATAAATTTACAAATTTATTTTCTTGCTTGTAATTTGTTCACGACTTATTACGATCCACTTCTTAGCTATACATTCTAGCTTCACTGCCAAGCGCTGACCATTAACCGTATATATATAAATGCTACAACCCAAAACTACTTGAGAGATACTTCGCCCCATCCATCATCAATCTAGTTCGCGTGCAGTTCTGGTAAGCCCATCCTTTTGCTTCAATTATGCAGCTCACATTTTGGTCTCTTTTATACCTTCCTCTATATTGAATAATTCTTTAGCATTCTAATATTCTAATTCTTGTCATTAGGAGCCTTGGGACTAATTCAGTAGCAGGTGTGCTCGGACTTTGGGAAGCTTACAAACATGTGGTCAATGTAAGTTCTTCTTAAGTTCATATGTCTTTATGGTCAACTTACACATTTGTATCCCAATATGACTGAATCAGCCCAAATCGAAAATAGTGGGATTGGCATTGGCAGATGTTGCTCTTCGAGTTGAAGGGAAGAGAAGTAAGTTCATCTAGAGAGGCATCGTAGCGGACTCCTCAAAGTCCCTTTTAGCTACTAAATCAATTTTTTCTACAGGCCTTTGCCATCTGAACTACGGAATTTAATTTGACAAAGTCTGTAAGTGCAAGACAAAGTCATTTCAGCTTGCGCTCACTTCATTCCTTTGTACTAGCCTAGTTAAGAAGTTTGCATATGCACCACATGATTGAGAAGTTTGCGTTCAATATACCATTACTAGATGGTGATATGTTTTTTTTTTCATTCAATAAGTGATTTCACTTATGGTTGTAGATTACTGGAGTATAACGAGAAAACACAAATAGATAGTTGTGTGCACACGCTTATATGTATAGATCTAGAGTTTGCATTGGATTCTCATCGTTATACATCCAAACATAGTACAAGGGGTATCTAAACCTTGATGCATGCAGTGTAAGTTAAAAATAGTGAAGAAAGTACAAAACTTATTGCATCAATAATAAAAACATTAATAACTTACCTGCCCCAAAGTGAACAAAACCGGTAATTTACTTGTCCCAAGTGCTACTTTGACCTTTTCTTTAGATCTCCAAGGAAATGGTTTGCGTAAGTATTGATGTGGTAAATCCAGGTATGCGCTTTCAGCTAGAATACGTCAAATTTCAATTTGCACTATGCTTACCTTTGAATCAGATAAAGAGAGCAAGTGAGACTGCAACAATTACGGTTTTATGCCTACTATATATTTCATTTTGCGAACTGAACTAACTTTGGAATCTAAAATGTTATATTGTGCTCCGCAAATTGCTTCTTCTATTTTATTTTTTATTTTACAACAAACAATATTTGCTACTTAGTGGCGGTCAAAGTATGTTAAAGAACTTCTTGTACATGGTCTTCCATTGACATCTCCATTATGTTTCTCCTATTTGTATAAATACTAGCAATTTGATCACGAGTTGTTTGTGCTATTTTTTGTAATCGTGTGGTGTGTATCCTTGAAAAATGGATTCTCCTTGATAGTTAGTCTGAGACAACATATACTCGCTACAACTTGTGCTTTTATGTGTTCATGGAATTATTGAGTCTATAAGTGTGATATGGTTTTGACACTTTTAAAGTCACCATTTTTTTTAATTAACGGCAAAGAAGCCTGTCATTTTAAGACGATTAGGTAATTAGGAGTTCTAAGAGCTTTGTTGCCTTTAAGGAGATGGAAAGCATTTTAAGAATAAGTACAAGTGAGGATATGGTAGTTTACTTCCAAACTTTCCATACCATGAACGAGTGAGCTTGGCGTATAGTCTCATTCAAAGTGACACATTCATAAGAACAAGCTATAAGATATATATTCACTTTCTAAGAATGGAATGTAGTGTACATAGTTTGCATGGAAAGTTTCTCTCTACGAAAGAAACCTAATTCCCAAGATGGTTTGCGTTTGAAACTAGGTTGGATGCTCAGTTTATCTTTGTTTCACCACTGCTGCAACCTTTCTTATTTGGTCTTGTGTGTCTGTGTCCTAAAGACTTCTGGTGTCCCCCTCATCAGTCACTTTGTCTACCAAAAAATATTAAAGTACTATAACCTTCAAGCTCAAACCAACTAAGAGATGATAACAAGAATCAGAAGATCTGTTATCAGGTACACATCATAGCCAGAGAATAGAATCATATCATTCTATGAAATGACATATTAAGAATATGCAAAAGTATTTAGAATCTTGTGGAGGTCGTGGGACTTTCTTTGAACATCACTTACAGTTAATTATTAAAAACAAAATGATTACCTTTGCAACAAATTTGCTTGAACGTTTTTTTGCCTTTCTTTAAAGTATGTGTTTTCTTTTTAACTCAACAGCCAATGGGCTACTAATAAGAAGCATAGAAAAGGTAACTGAAAATGAAAAATCGAGAGAATGTACAATGTTTTGTTGGAGATACTTGGGAAAACACGTCTAAAAACTAGAAAAGCAATGTCCATATGTTGAGAAAAGAATGGAAATAGACTAATGCTCTTTCCCTTTCTTTGATAGTTTCAAGAATGGAATTCAACATTCGTTTGCAATATCGAGCAGAAAAAGTACTCAAAACTATAAACAACAAATTGGCTCCAACAGATCGAGGCCCGCGTTGAGAGCGAGACATAATTTTGTGTAACGCACTCTTTCTATTTCTGTGATGCTACTGTATACTCTGATTGAGAAGTCTATCTTAAATGGCTATGCTCCTTCCTTGGTGTCCGTTGCTAGATGGAGCCATGATAAATTCTAAGCATTACCTTGCAGGGAACTATCAAGTTTCTTTTTAAGTTTGAGATCATCACTTCTATTGAAGTTTGTTATCAACTCCTCGGCACAAGAAGTATCTTGGGGTTCTTTTGTGATTCCAAGAGAAGGAAAATGCTTGATACGCCAAAGAAAGCTTTGATACGACACTTTTACTATATGCAAGAATAACATCAAATGCAAAGGCTTCAAAGGGTAGTGTTATGCACAAGGAAGACTTACTTTCGCTAATAATTACTAAGAAGATGGATGATAAAACAAGATAAAAGAGCCTATGGAGACTGATAGTAAAAAAATTAAAAAAAGATACAATCATGTCAAATACGACTAGAAATCATATGAATGAAGTGTAAATAACAATGTTCTTTGGGCTACAAATAATGACTTAATGCTTTTCAACTTTATTTTGAAACTGACAGTGATATGTATGTTTAAAAAATAGTAGTCATGCTGGATATTGGCTTCTGACCGGCTAAGTGAAGAGTCTTAGTTAATGCTGGCAGAATTGCCAATGAATAGTACTTCTCTGGAGAATATTTACTTCGGTGGCATAATTATATAGATAAACGATACTCACAATTATCAAAATAAAGAATAACTTTGCTGTTAAAAAGATCGTTGATAAGATGAAGTACATAGGATGGTATTGTTTAATTCCGAACACTGTTGCAAAAAGCAACATATTCTACCTAATACTAACTGCTATGCACATAGGTGTTTCACAACTATCAGTTTCTTATATATCCTCATACTGGTAATATATCATTTTTCATTGGATCAAATAGTAGTGACCATGCTCTAAACAGAAAAAATTGATGTGTAAAGCTAACATCTCTACTCCCTCCTTTTAGTGATGTATACACTAATAGTCACTATTTACAGAAATGTATTGCTCCTGTAAAGTAACAAATCTGAAAATAGAGAACAGAGGTTACCCTTAGGTTGATTCTTGCAACAAATACGGTAAGAGAGTTACCATCATTGAAAAACAAGTACCCTTTGCATCTTGTCCGATCGATCAGGAGATAGCTTATGAGCCAAGATAAATTTGGTCTCTATGCAAAACTTATACAGATTATTTGTTAAATTACTTCTTTGCTGAACCAAGTACATATTTAAGATTGTCGTGGTTGATGAAGGATAACTAGAAATGTTAACTGGTTACAGAGTGGCAAAGTTCAAACTATCTAGAAAAGAGGTACGAGACAATCCATTATTTACGAGCTATGTTCTTTTGAAATATAGTGCACCTAACTTAAAAGAGAAAAGGAAAAAAAACACTTGCAGAATGACATGAGCAATAAAATCTTGAGAGGGCTAGAATTATGCATTGGAAAGACGTTCACATCTGTTGTCAAAATGGATTAGAAAAGGGAAGATGACAGAGTTAAAGGATGAATGATCATTGAAGAAGTTCTTGAAGATGCAATGATGATAGATGACGAAGAGACTTGTGAAATTCCCTTGAAAAAGAAAATTAAAGTTAAAATTTTTTTAAAATGTCATCTTCAATTACTTTTCTTCCTATTAGGAATTGAACGTAATTTAAATATGTTATGTTTCGGTGATTGAACTTTATAGAATTAGCCTATTTATTTTGTACGTAATTATAATACACTCTTGAACTTTGTCTGATTACTGAAATTACTTCTTAACATTATAAAAACGCACAGTTGAGCACATGTTCATAGAAGAACTCACATGATAGGTAACAAAATTCTTATTTCATTTTCTTAATATCTAACTTGAATATCCACGTGCATCGCGCGTGCATCTAATTACTAGTGTGATGAAATGATTGTTAAGATTCTTCTAAAACATTTTGTAATTTATCTATCAAAAATGTATATAAATTTAACCCTAGATAAATTTTGTAATTTATCTAGAGTTATACACTTTATTGGTTAAAAATGAGATGGTAGACTGAGGGAATAAGTGATAGTATCAAATGAGTGCAACATTTGAAAAACAAACCTATTGACTTCAATCATTCTACCTTCAGTCCATAATGTCAATTTTGTTCAAGTTAATATTTTGAAGAACATAATAAATAAAATATGTTCCAAAAATAATCAAGTTTTTTCGGTCGCCATTGGAGGTGATTTGAAATAACTATTTCTAGAGATTTTCAAGGACTATTTATTTGTTGTACGTGATTTGTCATCGTTCATTAATTATTGACTTATTGCTATATATTAGTTGCAGTGTTTGTCCCAAATTTCATTCGAGAATAATGGAAGAAGACTTAGAAACTCCAAGAGATTTAAAATTGAGTGTGGCATTAGCTATCTTGAGATTGCTAAAAAGAACGTTGGAGAAAATCTTATGTTTTTGTAAGCTTTTTCTTAAGTTTGTGGTCTCTCGTGTACTAATCTTTTAAGTCTAACGTTACATTTGGTTTAGAACCAATTATTTTTTAAATTAATTTTTACAAAAGAAGAAAAAAGTGAAACTAAATCCGCACCCTTTTTCGCTAAGCCCACACCCTTGTGTCATTAGAAAGAGGCAATTAGGCCTATCGTTAGATAAAGTAGTGAACGGCCTTTCATGTTGGTGAAATTTTTTGTAAGTCTTTTCCTTAATAGTAGTTTGAGGGGTTTGAGGTAGTCGTGATAGAAAAAACACATGTAACACTGTACTTCTCATCAAGGAATATATAAGCTGTGACTATAGGAAAGGATTTACCAATATTTTACACCAAAAAGAAAGAGAAAAAAGTGAAACTAAAACTACGCTCTTTTTTCCTAAGCCCATGCCTTTTTGTCACTAAAGAAGCAAACAGGTCTATCAGTATATAGAGTTCAAACATTCTTTACTAGATTGTGGTACGCAAACTAATTAATTAGGATAAAAGGACTACAAAACCAGCATGTCTCTGAAATTTGTCAAACATCTTTTTTCTCTCTGTTTTACTATGATTCTTATATATTAGGCGGTGAACTAATTACTTTGATGGAGAAATTTACGTACTTGAGTAATGTCAACTATTATGTTTGTAAGATGTACAAATGAATTAGCTCTGCCTTTGAAATTAAATTTCTTTCTTTAGTTTTTGAAATTTTGAACCGATTAGACTAAATTAAAGTATTCTCGTGCATTTATATGGGCACAATAGCTAGTCTTATGAGTTTATGAATGCACATATGTTACAAAAAAACCACCAAGCTGCTAGTGCTTACCAGATAGATCTAATCACTAATCAAAAGATGATACAAATTTGCTACGGCACTTGAAGAAGAAGCTGTTTCACTATGCTGGATAGTGTAGTGAAGGCTTAAGGTCTTTCCTATATTTTGCTATCTGTGTATGGTGCTTGGTGCTGCTATTCTAGCATGTAATATAAAGCTACGCATGAGAATATGCCATGGTTTTGTAGTTGATAAAGATTGATTTATGAGGTTTTTGTCATTGATTAGGACACTAAATTAAAGTTACAATGAAGGAATTTAGGCCCATTGCTTACTGTAATGTTGTCTATAAGTGTATCTCAAAGATATTGCGTGCTAGAATTAATAGGGTACTACCTGCCTTAATGAGCTTGAATCAATCTGCTTTTGTGGATAACATGAAGATAGCTGATCATATCTTGCTAATGCAATAATTGGTAAGGAATTATCATAAAGAAGGGGGTGTACCAAAATATGTAATGAAGGTTGACCTACAAAAAGCCTGTGATTATGTGGGATGGGACTTTCTAAAAGTTGTTATGGAGACTATGAGATTTCTTGCTTTATTTGTGGAATGTATTATGCAGTGTGTTAGAACTACTAGATTTTTAATAAATCTTAATGGTAATGTGGATGGGTATTTTGCAAGTGCAAGGGGTTTAAGACAAGGAGATCCCATCTCTCCTTATCTTTTTCTTTTGGTTATGGAGCTTTTCTGTGGTATCATGGCTCTATATGCTCAACAATCATCCAAAATCTAAGGAGCTGCAATTACACCATTTATGATTTGTAGATGACCTATTTTTGTTGGCCATAGCTGATTATGGTACACTGGTACTGATCAAGCAAGCATTAGAAGAATTTAAGCTCTTATCTGGACTCTCACCTAATTTGACCAAGGGCTCTATATTTTGAGCAAGAGTGAGTACACATACAGTTATAACTTTGGCTGAGATAGTGGGATTTCCTATTGGGAAATCTAGTCACCTATTTAGGAGTACCACTGATCTCAACAAAGCTAAGTTATAAAGATTGCTTAGTGTTTGTGGAAAAGATAACTAAAAGAATCTCTAGTTGGACAACAAAGACATTGTCATATGCAGGAAGGGTACAACTGTCAATCTCTATATTATGTAGCATGTAAGTTTACTGGTGCTCCATTTTCATATTACCAAAAAGGATAATTAAGTTGATTGAGCAAAAAGTCAAAGCTTTTATCTTGCATGGTAAAGATACACAGTGCAGTGGGGCTAAAGTAGCCTGGAAGGATGTGTGTTTGCCTAAGAAGGAAGGAGGATTAGGTATCAAAAGGTTAGAAGAATGGAACAAAGCAGTTGTGTGCAAGCATCTATGAGACTTAGCTCACAAGAAAGATTCTTTATGGGTACAATGATGTCACATGTACATAATCAAAGAGCAACACTTGTGGAAATTTAAGCCTCCTGCAATGATCTCTTGGACATGGTGTAAATTGATGAAAATAATGGAAAAATGCAGTTAGTTCATATTGTATAAAGTGGGGGATGGGAGAGGCACTTGGTTATGGAGGGATAGATGGCTGAATGAGCAATCTAGAGGGCTATATATGACTCTAGACTACAGAGTAATGCAAAAGTGAATGAGATTATCCAAGATATTACTTGGCAGCCTTTGATCAACAGATCAAGGGAGTTAAGGATCATCAACTCCTTATTATCTTCTTTACAAAGTCCTAATATAAGTGTTTCAGATCAAATCACATGGAGATTGAACACAAATGGATTGTTTACAATCAAGTCAGCTTGAGACGAATTGAGAACTCATCGCATTTATGATCCCTTATGGGAACTTATATGGTTTACAGGGCATATACCCAAATGCTCAATAATGCTATGGATTATATGTAAAGGTGAATACTAGAAGATAACTGTGTGCTATGTATGCAGCAAGTTGAGAATTAAGATCATTTCTTTACACAGTGCAAATATGTTGCAGAGCTCTGAAAATAAGATTTGGGAACATGCAGGTACAACCAGTCATGCAATATTGGGCACAATTTATATCTGATGATGCACAAAGATTCAAAGGGGAAAGTCTTCATGCAAAGCTGGGCAAACTAACGGTGGCAACCATAGTATATGGAATATGGCAAGAAATGAATACAAGAATTTTTGAAGGAAAGAGGACAATTGTACAAGGGTGTATGTATGTCATTAAACAGTGGATGAGATATAGTATCTGTAGCTAGAATAGGGCTAAAAGAATACAAAGAAATGAGGCTCTATGTTGTGCTTAGGAGATTGATCCCACTATACTGTTATAACAGGATTAGAAAGATTTGTACAAATACAAGGAAACATGGATATAGTAGGTGTGTAAAGTGAGTTGTATGTGTGCATTTCAGGAATAAAAGGACATTTTGATCAAAAAAATTAAAGTTACACTTAAAAATGTCCAACTTCTGTTAGTAATTTGAGAGGAGTCCAAGCAAACTGAGGGTCTCTCAGGATGAAAGTTGCAGCTAATATGGCACTTGGAGAAGACTCCAAAAGGCTAATGTGGCATAAATATAAAGCTTTTAAAATCCTACATGTCGCAATTCTAAGCGAAGACTTCAGCTTTTTATATATATAGCTAATGGACTTGTGCAAATGCCCGGGATGAGTTTAAAAATTGTCTTCCTTGTAATTTTAAGACATAAAACAAACATGCATTAAGTCACACTATTGAAATTTCTAATAAACATGTAATATACGTTCATATGTTTCTCGCAGCCTATGTTGTTCATGCATGTTATATATGCACAAAGTTGTATTCAACAATCCTAACTTCTTTGACAGAGCAGGAGGATGCATAAGAATATTAGAGAGATTTCAAAGCACCAAAGCAAGGTGTTGAAATTGATACGTTATAACTCTTGTTAATTGCCTACAAATATATAAATTAAAGTATAAGATCACATCTTGAAAACATCTTTTTGAAAAGTTTTGATGCATACTTTTACTTACAAATCGGATGTGAATGTTACGATAAAAATAATTATGGTATAATCTTAGAATGCTTTTCGTAAGTAGTACTTTTGACATTCAGCTACAAATTATGAACGACAATCTCGTACAAATATATAGTCGTAGATTCATACCCTTTAACTTTATAGTCAAGCATCAATGTTCTAATCACTTAGTTAAAGCAATCTTATCTCCAAAGATATTGTGAAGGAAGAAAATCACCATTCATATGCTCATTTTTGTAATTCTGTTTGGTTTTGTTAACAGAAGCTATTAAAAAGTTACAATTTTCCCTCTTAAGGCACGATGTATATGAAGCTCAACCTACCTATAAGCATATATGCTAATTGAGTCATCTGATCAATATCTTTCTTTATGGAATTCATTTATCTTTTGTTCGGTGCATAGTGAAGAGGAAATATAGTACTTAAAGTACGTTCTATGTATATGTTCAAATTATCAAAGATTAATCGAGTCATCACTATGTCTTTTTCTTCGGCTGTCCAATCCAAATTCTGAGTATAACTCGTGCACCACTACTAGGTTGATACTACCTCGAAACACCTTAGTGCTATCACTGTAAATGCGCATATTTAGAACTACCAATGGGAACATCTTATCACTTACCTAAGGCATATTAGGGCATAACTTGTCAACCACGTTATATTAATGCTACCTCGAATCACCTTAGAATTACCACTTACTAACTGTTACCACTACCATCACTATATTCATACTGCTAAGATTACCATCACCATAACTATCTCGAGAACTACACATACCATTGCAACCATGACTTGTCAGAACTATTGCAAATCTCAATCTAATTAATAGTGCTACAACTAGCACCACAAGAACTATACCACTATTACGTACATTCGTAATCATTGCCACCTTTCCGGTTCTCACCACCACCATACAGTGACATCTACCGCCGAAATCTCCTTAGTACCATTACCTTAAATATCATAATTGGCCATTGTTATCAGTTAATGGGGAAAAATTCTTTGAACTCATTTACCCTTAGATTTATTTTCTCCGACTCAATCTTAGGTTGCCACAAGTTAATTTCTTCGAAATACATATCTGTTCTTTAACGGTATAACTTACACTCAGTTAAAATTGAGTGTAACACCTTAGACTTTAACTGTATAACATATAAAAAAATCAGATTCCTTTTCAAAATTACCTTTGGAAATCTCAAAGAACATATATAATTCTCTTGGAATTTCTAATGTAATTGTAAAATTAAGAGTTCTAAAAATCTTACTTGTAAAAAATATAAGAGCTCAACATATTTTATATGTCGCAAATCTTAGGTGTAGTAATCAATAATACTTATAAATTCTTTAGTAATAAAATCATATTAAAGAGTTAGTAAGTAGGGAAAGTTTTCGTATTTTATATTGTCATTTTAAACTACTTTTGAGGTGTTACTTGTAACACCCGGATATTTTTAGGATTTAATTAGAAATTTTGGTGACGTTATTTTTTTTTATACTTGGCACTGACGTATATTTTTTAGCGACGATTTATTTTCTTTACATTAATGTATTTAGTAGCAACTTTTTGGCTACAAAAATAGTGAAGCGGGATCATGTAGCAAAATCATTAAAATTATACTAGGGTGAAAAATATATCATAAATATTTATGTGGGCCTTTTTGTAATAAGAGAGAATTCATGTAAAGAAATTAGAATGATTATAGGAAGTTAGGAGATTTCAGGTAAGTAGCTAACCTAGGTTTTAAATATATATACCCCATTATAGGGCAGCCGTTCTCCCAGATCTTCTCTTCTTCAGATTTGCGGCAGAGAGAGAGAAGGAGTTCAGCTGAGAGGGAGAAAACAAGAGAAAGAGAGACAAGGGAAAAAGATCAAGAAGATTTTCCGGCGATCGGATTTGGGTTCTCCGGTCAGTCTTCTTTCTAGCTTTTTGTCTCTGATTCAATGATAGATTTCAGTGAAAAGGGAGGCATGAGAGATCCGTGAGGACTTTTGGGTTTATGGCTGATTGTAGATAATTTGTGGGATAGTGGGTATATCACAAATATGGGGAGAAAGTGTGTAACCTGTGTAAGTGAGGAAGGAGAGCCCCACTGCTGTGAGGCAGTGAGTTCAAGGGAGGTCATTACCTTATTTTTTTTTGTATGGAACCTGGGCTATGAGGGGTTTCACGTGTGGGTGACAGCCTTGGGCTGTCATGGTTGAGAAACTGAGAGAAGGAGGCGCTGGACAGGCATGGGCTGCTGGGGTATGGTTCTTGGTGAGGTAGTGCATATGGTTTTTGGGTGCAGCGGGGTGTGGGTTTCAGTTGAGAGAAGGTGTTAGATGTGAAGGAGAAGCTGCCATGGGTATGTATATATCAAGGTGTGTGCATTTGTTTTATATATGTGTGCCTGTGTGTATATATATAATCAGTATGTGTTTGATTGTTTAATATGTGGGAATGTGTGTAAACAATATATATGCATGTGTGGATGAAACAAAAACAAGGGAAGGGAATACCCACTGCCTCACGGCAATGGGTGTAGGGAGATGTGCGTGCATGAAGCTGCCATAAAGCAACTTGGGCGTGTGTGTTTTGTTGAACTGCGTGTGTGAAGGATAAGTGCGTGTATGTGTGTTTGAGGGAATGAAGTGTGGGTATGGGGAAAGAAAAGAGGGAGTGGGAGAGAAACCCCGCTGCCATAGGGCAGTGGGTCTAAAGTGCAAGGTGTGTGTGTGTTTTTGTTGTGTGAATACGATGTATATGTGTGTATGTAACAGGTGAGTGTGTTTTTACTGGGGTGTGTATTTGTGTGTGTTATGAGTGGTGTTTCATGTGTGAGCAAGTGGTGGTTATGAGATGAAAATGTGGAGTAAAGGGAAGCTGTGTGAATAGTAACTATGGATCGGTGAATGTGTCTAGGTAGTGGACAGAGAAGAAGATGAAATCGATATGCTTGCAAAGGCGTACCACAGTTTGGCGTTAAGATCGGCACTGAATAGACTAGTGCACGGTTATTCTTAGCACATGAAATTTTAAATTATAATACATTGGACTATATTAGAATTTCTGGCAAAATTTTATAATTTTCTGCAATCGTATGTATTTTTTAATATTTTCCGCAGTTTCAAATTTGTGAAATTCTTTTGGAACCATTAAACCCTGAAAATGTTTTGGAAAAAATTATACTAATGTTTTCATAGCATAATAAAGACTTAGTAAAAGTTTGATGATTTTTGGGGTTGATTTGCTATGGTTTCCATATCGCATTATTTTTAGCAAAATGAATATATGAAAAAATAGTTTTAATGCTTTTTAATTTCTGATTTTAAATTTATATAATTTTTATACATATAAAAACTATGGGACTTAGTTTGCAGTTGGAAGTAATTTTGGGAATTTATCGGTTTTTATTGCATTTAAAGAAATTATTTTAATTTGAAAATATTCAAAATATCAGAAAATTCATATTTTGACTTTTTTATAATGTTTTAAGCGATAAAAGTATTTTATTATAATTTAATGTGCATTTGGAGTATCATTACACATTTAAAGAGTGTATAGGGATTTCGGTTAGGTTAGCCGCGTGTGAGGCCCGCTTTGGGTTAAGCGATTTTGGAGTTAGAATGAGCATCATTTGGGTAGTGGATATTAGGTTATAGTATATTAGATATAGATTATGTTCTAACAAAAAAATTGTCGATCTAGGTTCATTCAGAGATTATTGATCGAGGTTTGGTAGCGTTGCTTAGCTTGGATCGAGGTAAGGATTTTCTGTCCGAACCCTATTTTGTTACTCTATTTTTTCAAATTCTTATAGAATAGTCTTACAAACTACATTGATTCGATTTTATGTTTGGTATAAAAGATGTTTTTGAAATTGTCCATGAAACCCTAATTTGAGCCTGATAGCGATCGTTTGGAATTCATGTTTCATTCTCGTATGTTTATTGATCTGACCATCATAAAATACATACTTATCTCTTTTAATGCTCATCTGTTTATTGAATTCGCTAATCGAAAAGCATTTTCAATTGTAATTTAATCCTTCTCAATGTTGACATGAGCTAGATGTAACGACCCGGTCCACGGCCCCACCACAGGGCATTGCCTCCCTCAAAAGGGCTAGCCAAGTAAGTACTTATGAGTTCATAGGCAGGGTCTTATAAGGCTAATCGCAAACTCTCCCACAACCGATGTGGGATATTACAATCTCCCCACCTTATTCCTTAGCGTCCTCGCTAAGGCTCGATCGTACATAGCCCAGAATCTTCCTCTCTAGCCAATGTGGGATATACCCAGCTCACCCTTCGTTATCCCAACCATCCTCTTGATGTGGGATATACCCGGGCTTGCCTTCGTTTCCCCCAACCATCGGCAACCCGACTGGATACCCCAGCCCGAGCTTTCGAGAATCGGCTCTGATACCATCTGTAACGACCCAGTCCATGGCCCTCTATAACGACCCGGTCCACGGCCCTACCACAGGGCGTTGCCTCCCTCAAAAGGGCTAGCCAAGTAGGTACTTATGAGTTCCTTAGTAAGGTCTTATAAGGGTCATCTCATACTACTCCACATCCGATATGGGATATTACAATCTCCCCTCCTTATACCTTAGTGTCCTCGCTAAGGCTCAATCACACATAGCCCAGAATCTTCTTCTCTAGCCAATGTGGGATATACCGGGCTTACCCTTCGTTGCTCCAACCATCCTCTTGATGTGGGATATACCCGGGCTTGCCTTCGTTTCCCCAACCATCGACAACCCAACTTGATAGCCCAGCCCGAGCTTTCGAGAGTCGGCTCTGATACCATATGTAACGACCCAGTCCACGGCCCCACCACAGGGCATTGCCTCCCTCAAAAGGGCTAGCCAAGTAGGTACTTATGAGTTCCTTGGCAAGGTCTTATAAATGTCATCTCATACTATTCCACATCCGATGTGGGATATTACAATCTCCCCTCCTTATACCTTAGCATCCTCGCTAAGGCTCAATCACACATAGCCAAGAATCTTCCTCTCTAGCCAATGTGGGATATACCGGGCTCACCCTTCGTTGCCCCAACCATCCTCTTGATGTTCTCGACTCGTATTTTAGAAGTTATATGTGACACCCGATGACGATTATGAATGTTGTCTCATGAGAAATTTGAAGGGAGGTTTCATTGTGGAATTGGTTATATGCGATTGTGAACTTTCAAATGTAAGTTAGTAAATAATAATAATCTTCTGAACTTAGGTCTTGAATTTGAGTGTATTTGGAATAAGAACTAAGTTATTAAACATCAAGGTCATCACGTTTGTGAGGCTCTGATACCATCTGTAACGACCCGGTCCACGGCCCCACCACAGGGCGTTGCCTCCCTCAAAAGGGCTAGCCAAGTAGGTACTTATGAGTTCCTTGGTAAGGTCTTATAAGGGTCATCTCATACTACTCCACATCCGATGTGGGATATTACACTAGTAACTTGGGAGCCATAAGGATGGTCTGTATTGTTGGCATTATAAGGATAGTCTGTTGGATGGGTTTTACTAGTACCTAGATGGACTAGTCAGTGTACATATGCATATGTAAAGCGATCGAGTACTGCCGGGGTGGCTTTGCTTTTGTACTGCTCATGTTCAACATTTCTTATTTATGTTTATTGCACTTTAAGTGTTTAAAAAAAATGGTTATCGATTAAAAGGAACTGAGTTGATACTCATCCCTGTGTTGTTTATATTGAAATGTTGTGGTTTTCTTTGAAAACCCTTTTAAAATTATCATTTGATTGTATATAGAAAGATTGTTTGAATCGCTCTGTTTCTCCGCTTTCAAAATTTTCTATTGGTTTAAATGTCAAATCATCCGTATCGTTTTCTTATTTTTAAATCTTTGTGTGACCTTACTGGGCTCTCGAAAGCTCACTCCCCTTTGACTTCATTTCCGCAGGTGACAGCGAGTAGTAGGTTACCTGATTAGGGATTAGAGCCGAGCAAGAGAAAGCAAAGGAATTAGATTTTTGGTATTCATCATTAGAACCCCTGCGTGGGTAAATACTATTGTTTAAATTTTTTTAGACTTGGTATTTGAATTGAGACAGTAAATTTAGAGTATTGTCTTATTTAATGTTTTAGTTGCTCTGACTGATTTGTGGTTCTAATTAGGTTGAATTTGTTGATATTATTGTCGTAGTGTAAATGATCGAGTGAGTGTTAGCGTTCCAGAAAATTTTGGGATGTTACAGTTGGTACCAGAGCTTAGGTATATGATTCTGTAGACTCGAACCTAGGCGAACAATTGATCGAGCATAGGTTTATGATTCTGTAGACTTCAGAAACTTATGAGAGGAAGCCTAGGTTCTGATATTAGAGTTAGGGAAAGATTTGATAAATTAGTGAACCGTACCAGTGGTTAAATATATGAAATCATTTTGATGAAGATGTACCTGATAAAATATATTATTAGAAATTTTAAAATTTGCATAGTCATTTATAAAAGGTGCTTGTAGACTCTGATAGAAGTTTATTTGTTATAGCATGGCACGCACTCGTAGAGCTGGAACCATGGGTCGCGGAGACTAAGCCAGGGGTCGGGGAGGTCGCACTGGGGGTCGTAGTGGAGATCATGAAATCCTAATTGGGGAAGTACCCCATGTTGAGCAACAAGAGCAAAACCCAGAACCCATGGCTGCAGCGTTGAATACCATGAATCATATTCTGGCATTCATGGCCCAACATTTGGTTAATCAACAGCAAGGTATATAAAAACCCATTCAGCCACAACCACAACCTTAGGAGGGAAGTACCCTAAGTGAATTTAACAAGCAGAATGCTTCAATTTTTAGTGGATCAGTAGATCCTATGGAGGCAGAGGCTTGGATTGCGGAGATGGAAAAGGTCTTTCGAGCCATACGATGTACCGAGAAAGAGAAGTTAGAATTTGCGGTGTATAAGCTGAGGGGTGAGGCCGATCAGTGGTGGAAGATGGTAGAGAGTGGTATGACTCCTCAGTAGAAGACTGAGCTGACTTGGGAATGATTTAAGGAACTGTTCGACAATAGGTACTTTTCTGTGAGCTATCGTGAGCAAATGTTGAGGGAATTTGCCAACGTGACACAAGCGGATCAGGAGACAATGGATGAATTTGAGGTGCGGTTCTCACGTCTGGCGAGGTTTGCAACTAGGATGTTACCTACTGAGGCGGATAGATGTCGAAAGTTCAAATGGGGACTTAAGCCAGGACTGAGAGATGGGGTGATTTCTGCACGTTTATCGAGCTACGTAGAGTGTGTTGATTTGGCACGTGCATTGAGACAATCCAAGTCAGACAATAAGAGAAGAATTGAACAATGCCAAGGTGGTCAGAAGCGAGATAGAGAAGAGAGTCAAACTTCAGAGAGTGGCAAGCGTCAACAATTCTCTTCTATAGCACGACAGAGTGCTCAGAATCAGAAGATGGGATAGACACAGGGAATTAGGTCAGGGCACAGTGCTGGTTTAGTGGAGCACAGAGCGCTGGAGCTAGATCAGTTCAGAGTGCTAGGTCAGGTCTTGCAGCAGTTCTGTGTCCTACATGTGGAAGGAACCATGTTATAGACTTACTGGAGGGTGTTTCAAATGTGGTAGTGTGGAACATCAAGTTCGCAATTTTCCTTTAGTATGGGAGAATCAATCAGCCCCCAGCTTCGCACCTACAGCTAGTTTAGCTATGAGTAGTGCATCCCGTCCAGGAGCAGGTCAGAGTCAGCAGGGGCAGAAGCCTAATACATCGGCCAGGCTTTTAACTACATCGGCTCAGGATGCTGCGACGTCCAATGATGTGGTGCCAGGTACACTTCCAAATAATTTATTAGGTAATCATATATTGTTTGACTCTAAGGTATCACATCCTAAGTTATAATTTGAATCAGATATTATGTTGGAAACATATGAAGTTGTGAGATTGTTGAGTTGTTATTGATGCTTTTGACTAATATTATTGAGGTTATGTGAAAATTTTGGTGACATCTTCGTTTGAGAGTTACCTAGTGAAAGCGTAGTGTTTCGATATCGTAAGAATGTGAAATTTTGAGGATGGATTTTTATAAGTGGGGGATAATGTAACACCTCGATATTTTTAGGATTTAATTAGAAATTTTGACGACGTTATTTTTTTTATACTTGGTATTGACGTATATTTTTTAGCGACGATTTATTTTCTTAACATTAATGTATTTTGTAGCAACTTTTTGGCGACAAAAATAGTGAAGCGGGATCATGTAGCAAAACCATTAAAATTATACTAGCACAAAAAATATATCATAAATATTTATGTGGGCCTTTTTGTAATAAGAGAGAATTCATGTAAAGAAATTAGAATGATTATAGGAAGTTAGGGAGATTTCGGTTAAGTAGCTAACCTAGGTTTTAAATATATATACCCCATTATAGGGCAGCCGTTCCCCCAGATCTTCTCTTCCTTAGATTTGCGGCAGAAAGAGAAGGAGTTCGGCTGAGAGGGAGAAAGCAAGAGAAAGAGAGACAAGGGAAGAGATAAAGAAGATTTTTCGGTGATCGGATTTGGGTTCTCCGGTCAGTTTTCTTTCTAGCTTTTGTCTCTTATTCAAGAATAGATTTCAATGAAAAGGGAGGCATGAGAGATCCGTGAGGACTTTTGGGTTTATGGCTAATTGTAGATAATTTGTGGGGATAATGGGTATATCACAGATATGGGGAGAGTGTGTGTAGTGTAAGTGAGGAAGGAGAGCCGCACTGCCGTGAGGCAGTGGGTTCAAGGGAGGTCATTACCTTATTTTTTTTGTATGGAACCTGGGCTATGAGGGGTTTCATGTGTTGGTGACAACCTTGGGCTGTCATGGTTGAGAAACTGAGAGAAGGAGGCGCTGGACAAGCATGGGCTACTGGGAATGGTTCTCGGTGAGGTAGTGCATATGGTTTTTGGGTGCAGTGGGGTGTGGGTTTCAGTTGAGAGAAGGTGTTAGATGTGAAGGAGAAGCTGCCGTGGGTATGTGTATATCAAGGTGTGTGCATTTGTTTTATATATGTGTGCCTGTGTGTATATATATAATCAGTATGTGTTTGATTGTTTAATATGTGGGTGTGTGTGTATACAATATATATGCATGTGGGGATGAAACAAAAACAGTGGAAGGGAATACCCACTGCCTCACGACAATGGGTGTAGGGAGATGTGCGTGCATGAAGCTGCCATAAGGTAGCTTGGGCGTGTGTGTTTTGTTGAACTGCGTGTGTGAAGGATAAGTGCGTGCATGTGTGTTTAAGCGAATGAAGTGTGGGTATGGGGAAAGAAAAGAGGGAGTGGGAGAGAAATCCCACTGCCATAGGGCAGTGGGTCTAAAGTGCAAGGTGTGTGTGTGTTTTTGTTGTGTGAATATGATGTATGTGTGTGTATGTAACATGTGAATGTGTTTTTATTGGGGTGTGTATTTGTGTGTGTTATGAGTGGTGTTCCATGTGTGAGGAAGAGGTGGTTATGAGATGAAAATGGGGAGTAAAGGGAAGCGGCGTGAACAGTAACAATGGACCGGTGAATGTGTCTGGGTAGTGGACAGAGAAGAAGATGAAATCGATATGCTTGCAAAGGCGTACCACAGCTTGGCGTTAAGATCGCCACTGCATAGACTAGCGCACGGTTATTCTTAGCACATGAAATTTTAAATTATAATACCATGGACTATATTAGAATTTCTGGCAAAATTTTATAATTTTCTGAAATTGTATGTATTTTTTTTAATAATTTCTGCAGTTTTCAGATTTGTGAAATTCTTTTGGAACCATTAAACCCTAAAAATGTTCTGGGAAAAATTATACTAATGTTTTCATAGCATAATAAAGACTCAGTAAAAGTTTGATCATTTTTAGGGTTGATTTGCTATGGTTTTCATATCGCATTATTTTTAGCAAAATGAATATTTGAAAAAATAGTTTTAATGCTTTTTAATTTCTGATTTTATATTTATATAATTTTTATACATATTTTAAAGCTATTACAAAAACTATGGGACTTAGTTTGCAGTTAGAAGTAATTTTGGGAATTTATGGGTTTTTATAGAATTTAAAGAAATTATTTTAATTTGAAAATATTCAAAATATCAGAAAATTCATATTTTGACTTTTTAATAATGTTTTAAGCCATAAAAGTGTTTTATTATAATTTAATGTGCATTTGGAGTATCATTACACATTTAAAGAGTGTATAGGGATTTCGGTTAGGTTAGCTGCGTGTGAGGCCCGCTTTGGGTTGAGCGATTTCAGAGTTAGAAGTGAGAATCATTTGGGTAGTGGATATTAGGTTATAGTATATTAGACATAGGTTATGTTCTAACAAATAAATTGTCAATCTAAGTTTATTCAGAGATTATTGATCGAGGTCTGGTAGCGTTGCTTAGCTTGGACCGAGGTAAGGATTTTCTGTCCGAACCCTATTTCGTTACTCTATTTTTCAAATGCTTATAGAATAGTCTTACAAACTACATTGATTCGATTTTATGTTTGGTATAAAAGATGTTTTTGAAACTGTCCATGAAACCCTAATTTGAGCCTGATAGCGATCGTTTGGAATTCATGTTTCATTCTCGTATGTTTATTGATCTGACCATCATAAAATACATATTTTGAGTTGTACTTATCTCTTTTCATGCTCATCTGTTTATTGAATTCGCTAATCGAAAAGCATTTTCAGTTGTAGTTTAATCCTTCTCAATGTTGACATGAGTTAGTAACTTGGGAACCATAAGGATGGTCTGTATTGTTGGCGTTATAGGGATGGTCTGTTGGATGGGTTTTACTAGTACCTAGATGGACTAGTCAGTATACATATGCATATGTAAAGCGATCGAGCACTGCCGGGGTGGCTTTGCATCTGTACTGCTCATGTTCAACGTTTCCTATTTATGTTTATTGCACTTTAAGTGTTTTAAAAAAAAATGGTTATCGATTTAAGGGAACTGAGTCGATACTCATCCCTGTGTTGTTTATACTGAAATGCTGTGGTTTTCTTTGAAAACCCTTTTAAAATTATCCTTTGATTGTATATAGAAAGATTGTTTGAATCGCTCTGTTTCTATGCTTTCAAAATATTCAATTGGTTTAAATGTCAAATCGTCGGTATCGTTTTCTTATTTTTAAATCTTTGTGCGACCTTACTGGGCTCTCGAAAGCTCACTCCCCTTTGACTTCCTTTCCGCAGGTGACAGCCAGCAGTAGGTTACCTGAATAGGGATTAGAGCCGAGCAAACGAAAGCGAAGGAATTAGATTTTTGGTATTCATCATTAGAACCCCTGCGTGGGTAAATACTATTGTTTAATTTTTCTTAGACTTAGACTTAGACTTGGTATTTGAATTGACACAGTAAATTTAGAGTATTAATAATCAAAATTAGGGCCTATTATATAAAAATAATGATTAGGTAGAGTTTTATAAGGTGAATGATTGACTTCTTAATTTCATAAAGTTTACAAATGTAGGGTAAATTATACCTACGAATTTTTTAATAATAAATAATAGGAAAGAGTTAAATAGAGTAGAAAAGAAAAAGGACACAAAACAAATAGGATTCTTGAATTGTATATATTCAATTTTAAAAAGTTAGAATCTAAATGAAGAGACCAATTAAGTTTTGGAACTACCACATGCAAAACTGAAGCTTACGTGTCAAAAGGAGAAGATTCCTAAAAAATTACATGGCTCAAAGATAGAGTTCTGTTAGCCCTATGGTTGGATAACCTAGGCTTACATCTTGTTTTGATGATAACTACACATTGATTATGTTCTAATGTGTGCTTTGAGTGGATTCTTAGTAGATATATACATGACACTCATGAAGACACATTTGAGAAGTTGGATAGATGGATTGAAGCCAAAGAAGCTTAAAGTTATAGTGGACATACTATGGAAGCTTCATCAAGTCCTATGTCAAAGAGCAAGAAAGAATGCAAAGGCTAAGTTACTACGATTATGATTGGTCTTTACTATTATGTAACTAGTCTTGGTTTGATGGTTGGATTGATGACTATGACCTAAAAAGACCTTAGGACACCTTGTGCATTGCATGTGAGTTCATAACCTTTCACACAAGTGTGGTTCTTGAAAATGAGTGAACTTTGGAGCTCACTCAGATTTTCTCAAAAACTATTTTGGTGCCAATCTTTTCATATCTTGATAAAACTTTTCATTAGCTTTCCAACGCAAAAAACGGCACCTCAATCCGATTTTTCTAGAGAAAGTTATGCCCAAAATAGGAAAGGGGGTTCCGTGAGGCAGCTGATAGGCAGTAGGGTAATACAGTCGACTGTATTCCAATGGAGTCGACTGCATTCCAAAATTCAGTTCCAACGGCTATTTTCGAGGACAAAACTCCAACGGCTATTTTAGAGGGATTACAGTCGACTGCATTGGGAATACAGTCGACTGCAATGGCAGTTTTGCCCATATTTTGCCTCTAACGGCTATATTTCATTTGCTCTCTATATAAATGATTTGGGGCTTCATCATACACCATGGAAACCACATTCTAAGCCTCCATTCATTAGAGAAACATCAAGGCTCATAGATTAAACTTTTCTCTCTTCATCTTCATGATTTTACATCATTAAAGAGAGCATCTTTGTGAGCAATTCTTTGATTGAGAGTGAGCATTCTTCAAGTCATCAATTCTCTCATCTCTCTATTGTACTAGAGCTTCATTTGTACTCATTTCCTTTCAAGAAGGTTTCTTTGTACACAATTGATCTTTGTAAAAGGATTGTGATCAAGGCTTGGGTTTGTCAAGTCTTGGGTGAGCTTTGTGGATTCAAGGCTTGTGCTTGGTGTGGGGATATCACCAAGTGTTGTAAGGGTTTTGATCTTGACCCGGAAGAAGATTGTTGCTAGTGGATTCTAGTGCTCTTGCAAGGGACTTCCTTGAAGAGGTGGATGTAGGCTTGAGGGTAGTTCAAGCCGAACCATTTAAATCTCCTTGTCAAGTATCTCTAACTCAATCTCTTTACTTATTGCTCTTTAATTGTTTGAAATTGTTTAGTTAGCATCTTCATTGAATTATTACTTGGTTTGATTGAGATTTATGATTGTGCTTAGTTTAAATTCCCCATTACTTTTCAAAAATCCTATTCACCCCCCTCTAAGATTCATATTATTGAATGTGACAGTAAACACTTATACGTGATTCTTAATTTTTTTTAAGAGATTGATACTATCAACTTTATTTTTGCACACGCATCGCGTGTGTCACGGTGACTCGTACTACTTATAATGAGAATATCTTTTTTTATTTTTTGGTGTAACACCCTTTTAAGTGTTACACTGAAACTCGCTCACGTGCTGACAAGTGTCCATTACGAGGATAAAAATGTAAAATGTTATTCCCCACTGCCTACACTTTGCATAACTGTCTTTCTCTCTCACCAGTCTATCTTCTTCTCCTCCTTCCTTCCTCGATCTCCGTTACATATTGAAACTAGAAACGGACAACTTCATCATTCATGGTAAAATTCTTTTTTCCGAACACTCACTTTTTTTTTCATTAGCCCATTTTTTTTGGTATTTTTTGCTTTTTTTTTTGTGTTCATGCATCTCTAATTTTCCTAATTTTAACATTTCATTATCTTCTCTGCATTTCTCCTTCCCATTCCCCTTCTCTGTATTTCCTTCTTCCTTAACTACTCTTCAATTACAGTGGTTGTGTGATCGGAGGTGGATGTACGTCTTGACTTAAGGGTCCTGGGTGGCCGGCGGTGCTGGGCTATCAAAGATAGGCGCTGCGGCGCAAATGAACGATTGGTGGCCTTTGGTTATTGTCGGCAACACTCAGTGATCGTGGGTGGGTGATTGTTGGTTGTTGGTGTTTGTGGATCTGCGACTGAGGTGGCCGGCGGCACTCGGTCGTTGTGATGAAGGTAGTGGTGGTCTCCAGGCCTGTGTTCTTCTCGCTGAACTAACCATGGAAGAGAGGCGCGGCGGCATTACAGTGGATTGTCTATTGACTGAAGAGAGCGAGCAGTCCAAGAATCTGCAAATCACCGGTCGTGGTAGCCGACAAATTGCCCGGCATGGGAACTCATCCCTAATTTCGTCATCCAGGTTAATTTTTTTGAAATCCATCAAGAGAAATCTACACCATGAACCGTCCATTTCATTCCCACAACTGAGAATAGGAAAAATAAAATTACACCGTCTCTCTTGGCTGTTTCACTCTTCCTTTTTCCTTTAGGATCACTATAATTAAACAAAGCAATAGATCCACTATACCAGATTGTTTCACTCTCCTTTGGGAGCACTAGAATTAATGTGCTTGCTTCGTACCAGATTTTCACTCAACAAAGAAACCTCCAAATATCTGCCAAAACCTTTTGCTCTCTTCCTCAGTCAAAGAAGCAACTCTTCATGACGGCGTCACACAATCCAGAGGCACTACACATTCTAGCGATCAACAATTGGCGATTGGAAGCGGAAGAGAGGCGAGGCGTCCAAGAATCGCTGTCCATGGCTCTATTTGGCTATTGGCCTCAGCTGATGTGTGTGTGTGGGTTTGCTAATGTCTGCATGTGTAGGGCTGGGTGAGAGAGCTAGAGGGCAGTCTATTTTAGGGTAGTTCAATTTTAGTCCAATTTCATTTGATGAGATTTAATTTTTCTTTTATTATGATTTTTGGGAATTTATTGTTACATTTCAATTTCTAATTCACGTCTCTTTGTTTATTTATTTTTCCTAAAGTACACTAGCCATATAATTACGATTTTGTTTATGGGGTCAAAATTAATGTAGGTATAGTGTTGTGATAAAAAAAAAAAGGACATTCAATGTTTTGAATTGGCAAGTCCGTCGTTTTATTAGTAATGAAAATTAATCTATGAAGTTATAAATGTTATTTCCTCAATTCGAGATACGGCTCTGGTGACATAATGTTAAAGATATTTTTCTAATTTTTACCAAAACCGCATAAAAAGTAATCGCGTGTGCACGGCAACTGGTATTGATAACTCGTTTTGTGTAACACTAATATTTTTGGTGTAACACCTTTTTAGTATTACACTCAAATTCTCTGAGATACTGACAAGTGTTCATTGGACGAAAAGGTAAAATAACAGTCCCCACTCTGCCTTGCCACTGTGAGTGACTCCTAAACACTACGTAACTGCCCTTCTCCATCCCGTTTTCATTTCTCCATCTCCATTGACTTAAATCAACGTCAACTAACGACCTTAGCATTCTTTTCATCACCATCGCAGATTGAAATGCTCTCTTTGACTTTGTATTTCTTTGCCATTTTTTTTTCAATTGACAGTAGTGTGAGCATTTTTATTGATCAACAACTTCCTGCTTTACAGGTCTCTAACCCAAGGAAGCACAGGTTAGGATACACAAAACAAACCCAAGCAATCAATATCTCATTCTCACAGATGATACTGCGGAAGTGCATTTTTTTCCATTTTCTTATTTAAATTTCAGTTTCCCCTTCTCTGCATTTTCGCTTCTACCTCAATGACTCTGCAAGTATAGAAAAAACGGAGAAGGTGGCTCTTATGTTTGTGGCCGGCCGTGGGTGTGTGATTGACGGAGGAAATGGTCTATTGGTGGACGTGGTTGTGCGATTGGTGGCACTTGAGAGCTGGGGTTTATCACACTTCTTAAATACTTACTATTGATTGATATTGATGGGTGCAGACTGCAGTGCACGTTGATAGGTATGAGGTATGTGATTTTACTATCAAAAAGAGGGAATTTTTGGATCGATTTGACAAAATTTTCTTATCCACGCATCTCAACAAGTTTCGCCAATGACACACTTGAACCACTTAACACAAATGAATATCAGATTGCCTTGGGGTAGGTCTTCATCGATCCCTGCACATGAGTCAAAGCCTTCGCCGAACAACTACTGATGCTTAAATGGCGTCATCCGTAGCAAGAGTCCCCGTCTCTGTCGCCATCAGGATATTATGCCCCCATAGGATCAGCAAGACAATTAAACTATTTCCATCTTAATCAAGCAAGAACATGAGTAGAAATATTATAAGTGAATTCGCAAGCAGTAGAGCTTCTGAGGAATAGTTACTAAAATCCCTCTTTATAGCACTTGCATATTTACTAGATGTACAGTTAAAAAAAAAGATGGAAAATCTATCACATGATTTTTAAACTTTATTCTTTGCTAGCAATCACCATACACTAAAGAGTCGACATAAAATGAACAAATATGCTTCTTGATAGAGGCATTAAGATCAATATTACCATTACCACGCCGTATTAGAGTGTAATTTGAGGAAGAAGGTGAGTAGGAGCTCAGCCCATAGAGTGAACTCGCATCGTGTATTTACGGAGAAAGAAGGCTCACATTGCTAAATGTAAAATAACATGTCGTTTTTTGACTAGGTAAGAACGAAAAATTATCTACAGTTTGTGTCAAATTTAAAGCTTATACGTGAATGAATAGCAACCTCTTTGTGTGTATGCCATATTTTTCGGGGGTGTGGCTGAAATTTCAAGTAAATAATTCAATCTTTGGAGCCCGGGGAGGCAGATTTGGTAGGGTTGGAAGAAGGAGTTCAACTAGCTGAATTGAGAAATTTTTGCTGATTTTTTGCTCAATGGAACCGAGATTGGCTGGTGTTGAAAGCAAATATATGTCGAAGTTTCTCTTTGAGAGCTTTTTGGCCAACTCTAGAAAGGGTGATATGTGCCCATGAGCCAGCCATGGAAACATTAACACACTGATTTTGCTGTTAGCATCCATGAGAACCCTAAACTTTTCTGTCTCGGTCTTGATGCCCTTTGATACGTGTGACCTAGAGAGGGTTTGTGGGAATATATATGCAAGAAGATTGCGTGTATGAAAGTATTGTTATTTATGGCAACGACTTCAAAGACTCAATTTTATATATGCTATACCGAACTTTGCTTTGGATCTTTCTTCTACCAACCATTTATTTAAATCTTTTGTTTTTTAGGCACATCATTTGAGAAAATACTCAAATCTGTGTCCTATCACAGAGAAAAGTATAACTAGGCTATTGCCTTAGTCTTGTTAAGAAAATACTTGAATTAGTAGGAACTTTGCCTTGGATTTTCTTCTACCAAACATTTGTTTAATTTTGTATCATTTTGGGTGTCATTTCTTAGAATTTTTCTGCTTACCTATCGAACGTTTGGAGCTTTGCTTATTGTCACAGTCATTGACCGTTGCAGTTTTATTGTTCTCATGATTTCAAAGTCTTTGATTAAAGCAACTTAACTACTCTAAAAGTAAGCTTTCGCAGTGTATGATGTTGCATCAATAAACTGTTTTTGTTTACCGAACATGTCACTTTGATTAGTCACCTTGCTGGCCTTTGCTCGAGATGAAAATTACTACGCATGAACTTACAATGATGAATACCGTGAGCATTGATTGGTTTACTTTTTTAAAGTTAATTTGTTAGAGTTTTTGCCCTAAATAATACACTTTTAATACTTAATTACTTCTTCACGGGTTCTGTTTTCCTTTGATGTAGAATCTTCTTAGCAGTTAGAAATTCAAGTAGAGAAACTTCGAACCTGAAAAAGAGTCATCAGGAGTGAATGGTGAGTTTCGTTTCCTTTAATTTCATCCGGAACAATGCTAATTGAAATGTTCAAGTAACTATACATTAATGCAAAAATTTTAGCAGTCATTTGCACTTAAGAACTAAGATGAACGAAGAATATTAGCTTTGATTTGATGAGCAAAGACATGTAGATTATCAACGCCATTATGTGCAAAACAATTCATAATTAGGAGATCGCAGAGTTAGAAAGAAAATCTCACATCTCTCTAAAAAATTGAGAAATCAGAATCGCGATGCCGCCGACAACTAATTTGCCGATGTCGCGGCGTTCATCACGGATACAAGGACCAATTAAAGACAACTTTATACAAAATTTTGTGGGTAAAGAATGGCAGAAAACTCATGCAAACAACACGTTAGGGCTATATTTCCCACAAGAATTCACAAAGACCATTGCAATAGGGTCTAAACAATACCAAAATGTCGACGGCATACGTCCAGGAAGTGAAGTGGAATCAAGCAAAGATTCAAATGAAGAATCGGGGCTAAAAGAGATGATCCATAAATTAAAATCCCAAATAGATGCATTAAGAACGGAGAATGGTGAGTTGATGTGGAAATTAAATGCAAAAGCGGAGAAGACAAATTTATTGCAATCGGATTCCAAGGGAAATGCAGAATTGAGGAGGCAATTAAATGTAAACAACAAGATGATAGAGATTTTGGAATCTGCCTCACGAGGTGCGAATACATTGAATGAAAGGGCTGACATTGATTTGGGGGGGGGGCATGAATCCCAGGAGCGTGAAGTTAAACAAAATGATGAGGTGGAAATCATAATGGTGAATCCAACGGCTGAGATGCAAGCCAATAATCGATTTTTCGAATTGGCCAGCGCAGGTAAGGAAGTGGAATTTCCCCCTCTGCCCTTAGTACAACAAATTATGCCTGGTCAAAGAAACCCTAACAAGATACAAAGGAATTCAGAATTAAACACATTGTATGCTACGATAGCAAAATCAAACCATGATTTCACGAAGAAAAATGGATTGGAATATGTAATTCCGTAAGAAATTGATGGAATTACAGGTTTGGAGTATAAACAAGCAGATGTTGAAGAAGAACTATAAGAATGGAAGAATACAATCATTGTATATGTGCTTGGGGAAGACCACCTATGAATGTGATGCAAGGGTTTATGATGAGGAAATGGAAACAAATTGGAACATTCACCTGTAGCCTGCTACGATCAGGTATGTTTCTAGTTTGTTTTGATGAGGAAGATGCAAAAAACGAGATCCTTGAGAAACGGCCATGGTTCTTTGAGGATAAACCTGTAATTGTCAAGCTAATAGGGATTGACAAAGAGGGGACTCATATTGTTCATCTATGGATTAAACTGCACTAATTACCACTACAATTATGATCCACAAAAATGATTAGCAGAATAGCATGTACTATAGGCAAACCATTGTTCATGGACCAGATGACTGCAAAAAAATAAAGGTTAGGATTTTCTAGAGTTTTTGTGGAAATTGAAGTGGGAAATACACTCCCTAAGACTATACCTCTTAAAGGAGCAAGGGGAGCAATAGTACATCAAAAGGTAGAATATGAATGGCTGTCAGTCCAATGTACAAACTGTAAGAATTATGATCATCTTGTAAGGAATTGTTACAAAAAGGTGAATAGCCAAAAAATTTGGAAACCAAAGGCTGATCCTCAAATTGAGAAAGGCAGGGAAAAGGAAAAAAAAAAGAGGTTGTAGTAGTGTCAGCAGAATCTCAAATAATGAAGAATTCTAGGAGGCTTGTTACTAATAATAGTCTGCCTCTTACAAATAGTTTCTCTATACTAGCTGAAAATAGAGAAAATTGCATAAGGGAGAAGAGCCTCAATATAGAAGGGGTAGAGGAGAATCGCATATGGGAAAATAGCCTCAATATAATTAAAATGATGAATCTGAATTGCATAAGGGAGAAGAGCCTCAATACAATTAAAATGATGGATCTGAATGAATCTGGAACTAGCAGAGATTCCAATACTAAGTCCCATAATCAGTTGGTGAAGAAAAAGAATGGTAAAAGCAATGCCAAGCATAAAGAATGACCAATATGGCTAGTTGGAATATCAAAGGATTGAATGGATCAGTGAAGCAAAAGGATGTTTGGAAAATGTTGAAAAATAGCAAAGTAGAAATTGTGGGATTATTGGAAACAAGTGTAAGGGAGGAAAATATTCAAAGAATTGGAACAAGATGGACACAAGACTGGAAATTTGATAATTGTGTCAATCATAAAGGAGTATCAACATTGTGGATAGGCTGGAAAAGCAATAGTTTCTCATTGACTGTGATCGATAAGTCCAGTCAACATATAACTATTTGCTAAACCTAGCTCAAGCATAGCTTTCTTTATAACCTTTGTATAAGCAAATAATAAAAGGGACAAAAGGAGGGCTCTTTGGCAGCAGTTAGCATTGGATGCTAATACTATTGGACAGAGGCCTTGGTTAGTGACTGGTAATTTTAATCACTACAAGAAATAAAGCTTTTAACAACGAGAAGATCCGTCACTAAAATCATATAATCCGTCGCTAAACTTTTAGCGACAGAACACCAGTCTCTAAAAGTCCCTCGTATAAAAGCCCGTCGCTAAAAGTTTTGCAACGGAATTCCAAAATCCGTCGTCTAACATTGGACTTTCAACGACGGGTTGATTTATATATTAGCGAGGGAATTTCTGTCGTAAATTGTATTTTTTGTATTTTAATTTATTTTCTTTTTTGAAAATAATTTACTTAGTTAAATATTTAGCGACGGAATAAACTTTTGTTCATACCCTATTCTGGTCGCACCCCAGGACCCGCTAAGGGACCCACTTTGCACGACACATCACCCAGTCAGCGGTCAACTTTTCAACGCTCGAGGGCCGGTCAAAGCAACGCATGCTCAAGTCACGTGAACCATTCGTGAAGCGACTTCGGCGTGCCTTCCACCCTTGGGGGTCGGCCACCCCAAGGGGTCGGCCTCCCTCTGGGTTCGGCCACCCCAAGGGTCGGCCTCCCCAAGGGTCGGCCACCCCAAGGGGTCGGCCACCCTCTGGGTCGGCCACCCCAAGGGTCGGCCTCCCTCTGGGTTTGGCCACCCCAAGGGTCGGCCTCCCTTGGGGGTCGGCCACCCTCGGGGGTCGGCCACCCCAAGGGGTCGGCCTCCCTTGGGTTCGGCCACCCCAAGGGTCGGCCTCCCTTGGGGGTCGGCCACCCCAAGGGTCGGCCTCCCTGGGGGTCGGCCACCCTTGGGGGTCGGCCACCTGCCTTGAACACCGACGCCGTCACCTTTGACCGTGCTCCGTTGTCACGACGACCGTCGCTCGCGGCCGCGCTCCGCCATAGTCGCGACGACCGTCGCTCTCGGCCGTGCTCCTTCGTCGCGATGACCGTCGCTCGTAGTCTCGATGACCGTCACTTGTGGCCGCTCTGTCGCCATGACAACCGTCGCTCACGGTCGCGCGCCATCCACGCAACGACCCTTGTCGCTCGGAGATCACTCTGCGACCCTCGTCGCCCGCACTCAACCGCGCCCCATGCGCTGCAATCATGTTATATGCTCACGGGATAGGCTACTCCTCCAGGACACTATCTCCGCCAGGGTGCCTGCGTGACTGGCCTACGTGCTCTGGCACTGGGGGCTCGCGTCGGCACCCCTAAGGACTATGACCCCCGGGTCACTCCGAGATGGGAGCAGGTCTTCGGAAGGGCATCTTGCCTAGTCCACCTGGCAGCTGGGCGTCGGGTCTTCCCCACCGCTGCCAGGCCTGTGGGATTCAGTAAGGGCTTGGACTGGAGGCTGGGGCAACGGGCTACTCTGACCATGCTACCGCGGCATGATCAGTCTCCTCAGACAGGCAGAGAGATGTCGCAAGGGCAGGGCAGCACGAACTTAGGGACCGGCAGTCCAACGAAGGGTCAGTGCTTGGCCCCCTGGCGACGTGTCGTTCCCAGGGGGCGACACATGTCAACTTATGACACATGCACATTTTTGCCTATAAATAGTGGACTTTGGAGCTTTTTCAAGGATCTTTCTCTCATTTGGACTTTTCACTTTCTCTCTCTAAAAAGACATTCTCTCTGGAATTCTAGTGAGAGAAACACACTTGAACTCCCGTCTACGGACCCTCGACGCTGCACCCTTGTCACGGACTGTAGACTGTCGGTCCTGTTCATCGTCACCCTGCCTGCGCAGCGCTGCCAGCCCTCACGACCTGTCTGGGGAGCCTTGCCCTCGGCCCTTACGCCGTCCTTGCTGTCTCCCGCGTTGCCTACCTGGAAGCTGACTCAGACCGCATCCTTTGTGGCACCTCCACGTAGCATCGAACCATTTTCCGCATCATCATTTTACGACGAAAAATGCGTTGCTAAACATCACTTTTAACGACGGGGTTATTTTGTCGTTAAAAAGTGGAGATTTAGGGATACTCTTTAGTAACGGAATAAATCCGTCGCTTGAAGTCAATTTTTTT